>CM054182.1:71758378-72005878 GCA_028829895.1 Sinotaia quadrata
TTAGATACGAGGGATGAGACATATTTTACAAATGAAATTAAATAGGCAATATAATTATCTCTTTACAAATGAAATTAAATAGGCAATATAATTATCTCATTACAAATGAAATTAAATAGGCAATATAATTATCTCATTACAAATGAAATTAAATAGGCAATATAATTATCTCTTTACAAATGAAATTAAATAGGCAATATAATTATCTCATTACAAATGAAATTAAATAGGCAATATAATTATCTCATTACAAATGAAATTAAATAGGCAAAATAATTATCTCATTACAACGAATATAGTTTCTTCATTAATTTAAATTATTTACTTAATCTGGATACATGTATTTAAAACGGGGTAGAAAACTATAACTTCGTAGGGTAAAACCTTATCTTCTCCCAAGTACAAAATTATCAACCAGTATAAAATAAGCTCTAGTTTTTCTCAAGTAAACATAAAACGGGTAACGTTATTATGCAGCAAAGGCAGTATTAAGTAATAAACAAATTATCTATTTAAATATACCGTTTTAGAAATATATATATATATATATAATAAGCCTAATCGCAATGTTTATATTCTTGAATGTAATTCACAGATTTTTTTTTTACCCTTACTAACTCAGGTATAAAACATACACACTGTTGTGTGAAGCTTCAAATACGAAAGAAAGCACATGGATATGTACATAGATATATAAGCTATTTTCGATGTTAATCAATTTAATCAAATATATCGAGATTATCAGAAATCATAGATGTTTTGAAGCATCGATGATTCCATAAATTTTCCCACTTTTACTATTGCAACAATGTGATCTTAATGGAAATGAAAGTTATGTTTCTTATTGGAGAGTTTACTCATCACACCAAGAGAAAATGACATGAGAGTTATCTCTCCGGAATATGGCGCCTTTAAAATATGTAAGAAGTAGTTCGCCATATTATCGTCATTATTTTATATTTACAAATTTATGAAACGAAATCAAGTAAATTTTCCTAAAGCTGAATATTTCTGAATATAACTAATAAATTTGAAAAAAAAATGAATTATTTAAAAAGCACTTGGAGTTTTGTCTCGTGTCGATTTTTGTAAAGGAATTAAAATTTTTGGATAGGATTTATGTGGAAACTAAGCGTTACTAAGACTGTGCCTTTGAGAAATATTATTTCTTCACGAAATTGACTGTTTGCAGATAAAAAGAATATTGATTATTGCTGTAAAGTATTGTCTCTTCTAAGAGAATCTTGATACGAGAAGTTTGCTGGATTATTTATAACAATGAAAATTAGAGAAAATGGCTATAAGTATATATGTCACAAAAAGAGATGCCATTTTTCAAATCAAAAGGAATTTGTAGTACAAATAATTACAGAGAAAATAAACACATATTCACGCAACTATTTTATGTATCTCTCACATAAATTCTGAATATATAAAATATAAACACGTGATATTTCAATGCTTTAGTTTTAAGAAAACGTTTCAAATTCATTCCATCATTGTCTGGCTCTCTTAGACTGGGTATAGAGACAGACAACAAGCACAACAGTATCTTTTTCTAAAAGGGTCCTATGTATTGGTCCCATGATCCTCTTGAGTGTTTTAGATTTTAAATATATTATCGGGTATTTGAAATGGGTCATTTAAGTACATTCTAAGTACATTCTAAGTACATTTCTCCAGATTTCTCGGTAACGTCGTAAGTAAAAGATAACCTGAAGATCTTTTCCATTTAGATATAAAGAACCATAAGCACTATTTTCCTGTTGTTTTATGTGAGTCATAAGTATTTTTCCTGTTGTTTTAGGTGAGTCATAAATATTTTTCCAGTTATTTTAATTAGTGAAATAGGTATTTTTTAACACTGGTTAAGAGAGCCATACGTTTGGATATTTAAACTTTCTGAGTACCACACACTTTTCAGTTATTTTCTTAGAAAACCCAAAGGCCGTTTATAGTTATTCTGAGTTATTTTTTTTTTAATTTTGTTTTGTTTTTTCATGTTTGGAAAAGGCCATTAATTATGCAGTTGTTAAATTTAGTCGTATTTTTCCATTAAAAAATAAAAAGAATATAAGTAGTGGTTTTTATTTCAGTAGCCAGTGTACAAGTAGGAATATTTGGTCATCTTCTATATCTGTAATAAAGAATTGTAGTTTTGGGTCTTTAATAACTCATACTTTGAAATCTTATAATAAAAAATGTACTTCTGGGTCATTAGAAGTTTATATTTTGAGGTGTTGTAATTAAAAAAAAGTGTAGTTTTGGGTCTTCACTAAAATATATTTTGAGATGTAATAAAAAAATGTAGTTTTGGGTCTTCAGTATATTTTGAGGTGTTATAATAAAAAAAATGTGAAGTTTTTTTGTCCTTAGTAGCGTATATTTTGAGGTGTTGTAAAATGGTATCAACAATTTCTTTCGATCGACCTTGAAACAAACAATGATGGTACGTGACAGAGACGTGTTCAGACCGCCTCCACACTAATTTTAAAGATGGAAGATTAGTGTACATGAGCTAAGTTATGGCCGACTGACTGTTCGTGCTGCTGAACACTAATCTTCTTTTAAGTATTTAAAATGACAAAGCCATCTAACACGGTGAGAAATGGCAAATTTTTTACCTCATCTAATTTAAACGGTGTAAAATTCGGTCTTGAGGTGTGAGCGTTCCGCTAAGTCTTGATGTTTCATAACGCCATTTGTGTTTTGAGTATTAATAATTTATTATAAAAGTGTCGGCAGACACCGGGATAGGGCGAGATTGGACTGTGCGTGCGTGTGTGTGTGTGTGTGTGTGTGTGTGTGTGTGTGTGTGTGTGGTGTGTGTGTGTGTGTGTGTGTGTGTATGTATTTAAAGGTGAGAAATAGAAGGGTTGACTAGTCTGTGTCCTGATGTTTCCACTGACTCTCAGCAGCAAATTATCGGTGTCTACTGCCGTCGTCTGAGCAACGCAAGCCCGGCTTGTTACCCTCACCCACACCCCGTCTGCACGAAACGTAACATCCCTTTTGTTTCGCAAATGGATTCCTCTCAAAAAAAGTGGATGCTAACCGGAGTCAGGAAAAACTCACGTACGGCCATTCGCCTTGTTCGTACTGGTCTCCCTTTGCAGCTTGGCGGGTGACCTTTTGTCACACCATTGCCCCGAGTTCTGTACGTCCGTCACTTCCCGTAGGACTGCACTTGAAACATTGCCTGCTAAGTGTTTATGTGTACGATTATGAAAGTGTTGCGTAAATCCCTGCCGATATTTCCTTCCTCTGGCTGCTCAACCATCTTAGTTTATTTAATTAAATGGTAATTCAGCGTTAATTAAAATAAAATGTGATCATATTTACTTAACTCGCTTAATGGTTGCTTTAGTCGTCGAATAAAGGATGTTGGGGAGATTAGTCTTCGAAGCAATTCTGTATCCATTATCAGAGACAAAACGCGGAATGGTTGTCTAGGTGTTGTCTACAAGCCGAGTAGCCGTGGCACTTATATACATGTGAGTCTTTTAGAGATTCAGTGTCTGTGCTCGCTGTTCTTGGGATTGTGGACTCGATCATTAGCGCTCGAGACATACATTCTACATTGGATCTCTCTCTGTAGACCAGTGGTTCTTGACCTTTTTTGAGTCGCGGACCCCTTGAAATCCTTTTTTGAGTCACGGACCCGTTTGAATATTTTTTTTTTTAGTCACGGATCCCTTTGAAAATCTGTTGATACCCCTTCCTAAAAAAATGCACATAAGCAGAATATTAAAATATAGGAAATATTCGACTTTCACAGACCCCTAAAGTCCATCTATGGACCTCAGGTTAAGAACCCCTGCTTTAATCGCTCGCTAGCTTTCAACCCTATTTCTGTGGATCTATCTAACAGCTCGCTCGTTAACCCTGAATCCTAGTTCACTTAGCTCTTTGCTCGCACATTTGCATTCAATCCTAGTTCATTGGAACTCGCTTGTTAGACCTCAATCCTAGTTCATTGGAACTCGCTCGTTAGACCTCAATCCTAGTTCATTGGAACTCGTTCGTTACTCAATCTTAGTTCATTGGAACTCGCTCGTTAGACCTCAATCTTAGTTCATTGGAACTCGTTCGTTACTCAGTCCTAGTTCATTGGAACTCGCTCGTTAGACCTCAATCCTAGTTCATTGGAACTCGCTCGTTAGACCTCAATCCTAGTTCATTCAGTCCTGTTCTCGTTCGTTAGATTGTCCAACTTCATTTAGTTCTGTACTCGCACGTTAGCTCTCAATTTTAATTCATTTGAGCTCTGTACTCACTCTTTGGTGTCTGTATAAATAACATCAGTAAGTTCTAGCATATTCATTACCTGAGTTGTTATTTTAACTCTGGTACTTAACAAAAATATCGTCATGCGCAGTACCCAAAGGCCATGTCACGTTGACATTTAACGAACTGTATAATAATCAAGTTTAAAAAATAGGGACAAGCAAATTTACTCCACCACAAAATGGTATTGTATTAATGCTTTAATTAAAATAGAACTGTTTTTGTCAGGTTGCACAACAGCAGAGCCATGCATGATAAATCAGCCTTTTGACTGAAGTGGGACGACCTTCTGTTTTCTGTCTCATGTATCGTGTTACTTGTATTTCGATTTCCAATGACCAGGCAATGTCTCCAGTTGATTGTATCGTGCGACCATGGCAATAAATTTGCATTTCGTAAAATTTAGTGACATTTCAAAATGTATAACATTTTTGGTTTTATTAATGGAATGAATGATTCTTTTTTAATATCTCTTTCCTTAGTTTGCTGATTTCGCGGTCGATCAAATCCCATTGTAGCGAGAGGTACACACTCTTCTGTCCTATGCGCCATCGTGTTCCTACTGTAAGAAAAGCTTCATGGAAGGCCACAATATCCAGCGCGCTGGTAGCAAGTATTATAACACTGAAAGCGTATTCTGTCTTGTAAAAAGTTCTGTACTTCAGAGGTCATGAACCATTAGGGGGAATTTACTCTTTATACTGAGTAGTCACCCCTTGATTTGACGCTTTGGCCTTTTCTTTCGTTTTCTTTTTTCTCTCTCCCTTTTACTTCGACTGGGAGAGACACCGAGCACTGCCGAGAGTAGTCAATAGCACGGAACAAGGGAGAGAAGAGTAAGCCAGTGGTAGATTTTTTTTTCATGGACTTAACCTACTTTGGAAAAGCGTCATTCGCGCCCCAGTGTATTGAACAGCGTGAATAGAAAAGTCGCGGTTTCGACGGAGGCAGACGACAAAGGAATCTTTTCTTTTTTCTTTTTTTTTTTTGTAGGGGAGAAGGGGTATTGCACAAGTTTGTCAGCCTATTGAGTAAATTATGAAGGTTTCTGTCAGAAAACTCCATCCACCTCATCTTGACTGCAAGCTGCTAGTTGGTTCATACTTTAATTGTGGTCATCTTGGGAATTAAGAGGTTGGCCCAGAGTTATGCAGAGTGGTAGAACTGTGTTGTCTTGGCGCTGTAAATTCATCTGTATTAAGTGGCACAAGACCACACACACACGCACACACGCTCGAAGTTAACTCTTTTTTTCCAACATGGAGAAATAGCGGGGGGGGGGGGGTGATGACATCTTTGGCAGAGCTGAAGAACGGAGCGATATGACGCAAGAGATAACCTCGCCACTACTGATCGTGGTTGACGTGTCTCAGTCTCGAGGCGTAATGGCTGTGACGAATTGACGAAGAAGGAACACTCGGCAGTAGCTGCCATTAGATGCACCGGATGCATTCGGAGTGTAGGTGTATTCATTTGGACATAAGTGAGTGTGGAGGCATGATTATGTGACCACAGGTAGGCATTAATCGTTACCATTAGCGACAGCGTAACGGGGCGTGCTATAGAGACGTGTGTGTGAAGGATGAAGACAAAGTGATATGTAGAGTGTGAGACAATGAAACAGGAGTTATAGTGCAAAGTCTAAGATGGACATTAGGGTAGGACAGTGCTAAGAGTACATTGTTTTGCTCCAGATTTTCACAGTGTAAGGACTAAAGTAGCACCATATTAATCCTGGGATTGCATAGTATAATGACCAAGAATGGCACCATGTTAGTCCCAAACATACATAGTGTAAACACCAAGAGTAGCACCATGATAATCCCATTACGGAGTGTAAAGACTGAAGAGTAGCACTATGTCATTCCTGGAAATACAGAGGGTAAAGACCAAGAGTAGCACTATGTCATTCCTGGAGATACAGAGAGCAAAGACCAAGAGTAGCACTATGTCATTCCTGGAGATACAGAGAGCAAAGACCAAGAGTAGCACAGTGTAGAGAACAAGAGTTACAGTGCCAGAATAAACATTTATGTGCTTTGACGACGAAGAGTGACACTACGGAAAGACATTATTGGCACAGTGTAAAGACCGAGATTTAACCTAAAGAATAATTGACCCGTTATGATGACGAAGAGTAACGGAACAAAGGTGACGAAGTGTAAAGAATACGAATGACGCGCCATGATGACTACGTGTACAAACAAAAACAAAAAGTGTCAAGAAAAAAAAACAGGAAGAAAAGCGTATAATAAATTGAGGGGAAAAGTGTAAAGATAAAATGGAAGATGACTAATAGGAAACAAGAAAAATATAAAAGCTAAAAAAAAAAAAATTAAAAAAGATGAAGGAATAAACATTATTGTAAAAATATAAGAAATAAAGTGTTATATAGGCATTTACTTATTTCACCTGAAATTTTCCTACATTCTTTTATCTTGCGTATTAGTCATATCTCACCCCCCCCCCCAGTATTGTGTACATTTATATATTAACGCATTTTATAAATTTGTCATAGCGTTTTGTACATTTATATATTAACGCATTTTGTAAATTTGTCATAGCGTTTTGTACATTTATATATTAACGTATTTTATAAATTTGTCATAGCGTTTTGTACATTTATATATTAACGCATTTTATAAATTTGTCATAGCGTTTTCTACATTTATATATTAAAGCATTTTTATAAATTTGTCATAGCGTTTTGTACATTTATATATTAACGCATTTTATAACTTTGTCATAGCGTTTTGTACATTTATATATTAACGCATTTTATAAATTTGTCATAGCGTTTTGTACATTTATATATTAACGCATTTTATAAATTTGTCATAGCGTTTTGTACATTTATATATTAACGCATTTTATAAATTTGTCATAGCGTTTTGTACATTTATATATTAACGCATTTTATAAATTTGTCATAGCGTTTTGTACATTTATATATTAACGCATTTTATAAATTTGTCATAGCGTTTTGTTAGATAGGATGGTGGCGACGTAAGTAAATTTCCGGTGAAAGGGATATGCGGCGTCAGCAATACTTTATGTCACCCCTCTTACAAATGATCAGTAGGGCCTTTCCATATTTATATGAACTAAAGTGGCAGAATATTGCTAGGGTTCTTTTATCGGGCCCCTAAAAGTGTTAAACGAAATTTTAAAATGCAAGATTTCTCAAGGATTTAAATATACTAATGTGTGTGTGTGTGTGCCTTGTTGAAGCAGGTATTCGCGAATCATGAGACTCACTTTCATACAAGGAAATTAGCATACCTTCTCAACTTTAAAAACAAAAAGCACAAAGCAAAAAAGTTCCTGCTCATTAATAAAAAAGATAAGAAAGTGGAAGAGGGGACACAAGCCATCCACGAAATTAACGTATGTTGGAAATGGATCGTAAGTTGCTCTTGTTAAATCTTTTAAATCTGTTTTCGACTCTATAGTACTACTACTTTTGGTAACTAGAGTAATAATAAAATTAGTAATCACCACATCCCCAGAACCACAAATAAAAAATGTAAAAATGATAACCACGAAAACTTAAACACATAAACAAATAAGATAATCCCTGAACAAACAGAAACAAAGAAAGAAAGGAAAGCCATTACAAAAGTGTTTATTGTGACGCAGTCTGACATTGTTTATTGCCGTCGAGTCGGTCGCCATTTTAGATGAATTTGTCGTAACCAGAAGTAGCATAATAGCTAAATATTGTGTGAATTAGCTCTTAACCGGAAATAGCATAATAGCTAAATATTGTGTGAAATAACTCTTAACCTGAAATAGCATAATAGCTAACTATTTCTGTGGATGTGGTCTGAAACGGGCTATTTTGAATATGCAAACTTGTTCTCTTGGCCAATGGCTCACAAAAGAGTTCACTTCAAATCAAAAACCTAGATCTATCATAAAGTAGGCTCCCTTTGATTCTTCTCAGATCAGTATTTTATGTATGCGATCTTGAACTTTTTCATCTTCACAACCTACCCTTCCACTCTCCCCGCAAATAAATACAACAAAAAATAATGAAAACAAATAAGTAAAAATTAACGTTTCTTTCAACAATCTAGTGAAACAATTTTTCACCATTTAACTTTCGCTAAAGTCTCGGGCTTCAAGACCGATCTCTACTGTGGAGTGTTCCAGTTCAGGATGGAAGCAAGCTCTACCTTTTCGAGTTCCTAATTGCCTTGCTACCTTCTTTCTCCAGATTTATGGAGGCCTAGATACTTCGATAATTACGTGCTTCCTTGCGTCAGATTTATTGTGCTCTACTCGCCCAGGCGACACGTCGGGAGGCGATGGAGATAAGTCAATATTTGATTTCACATGTGCATGTTGAAGAATATACGGGCGGACTAAGGTTCCCTTTTCTAACGTTTGAATTATAGCTTTTGCATCTGTTGCTTCTGTTCTTTTCGCGACTATTTTTCTTCTTTCTTTTTCTGTTTTGATTTATGTATATATATTGTGTGTGTGTGTGTGTGTGTGAATGTGTATGTGAGTGATCATTGTTCTGTATTTTTTGTTTGCTTCTTGGATTGGCCGGATCGTCTAGAAAAATCGAATGACGAGAAAAGAATATTTATAGCGTTTTACACAACAAAAATAAAAGAAAGAAAGAAAAAAGAAAAAAAATCTGTTAACATGTCAGCAACAGCAACAAAACAGGACCAGAGGGACATTATTATGCAGTATGTAGAACATACCTAAGTATCTGTATGAAAAGTAAAACGATTCACTTCGGTTTCAATCATTAAAACAGATGGCGGCCACTGCATGCCACGTTCAGACTTGTTACGTTTCCGTTTGTCGTTTCGCTAGTGGCGCTGTCAACGTCGGTACTGTTTTGCGTGGCATCGTGTTCTCTTACAGTAATCGTTCTTTTCCTTTATCAATTTAAGGGGTTAATTTTGCTCTCCTACGATGATGTCACCGAATGACTAATGGTGACTCTGGACAGGTCACAATGAGAAGTGCCACCTGTCTAACGAATCTCTGCACTGAATATAATAATCGTGTGTAGTGTGCGTGCGTGTTTGTGTACGCACCACTTTTTGGTCTTTCATATCCGGTTTAAATGGCCAAGTGTAATGTATTAATCTTCGGTTTTTTTCTTTCACTACGATCTATTTTGAATATCAGACTGCGAGTTAGTATTCGTGTTGCGAGTTCTCCGTGTCTTTGGTATCGTTTAAAGAAGCACTAAACTGATTGACTGGGAAGTTGGACACAGGGAATCCTTAAGACCCTATTGATTTCTCGATAATACGTTCTGTGAGAATTTCACTTCCGTTGTGAAGATGAATGCTGTTATTAACTCCCAGTCTACTGCTCCGCCGCGCGTAAAGCAGTTCTCTTATTTACTTTTAGTTTACTTTTAGTTTTTTTAATCATTTATCACTGTGTCTGATACATATGCACGCATTACTTTCTCTGCATCCCAGTGTGTTTGTATGTGTGCGTGCGTGCTTAAGAAAGACAAGAATAAAATTGAATGCGGTATAATCTTGCCGTCCTGTCTCTCTCTTCTCTTACGATTATTTTATGCCTTTCTCTGGTTTCCTCCAGCACTCTGTGGTGATAATGATAATAATTCGTTGGTGTCTCGCAATGTGATTTTTAATGTTCTGACAGTTCTTTGTTGTGTGTAGAAATTTTGACTGATGACGTTCAGCACGTCATTATATTGATCTATTACGTGTAAGACTATTATGGGGCACGTCATTATATTATTGTGTTGCCCGTATTATCGTTGCGCGGCACGACATCATACTGACTGGTTACGTATAGTGTTGTGCGGCATGTCATCATATTGACTTGTTACGTATAGTGTTGTGCGGCATGTCATCATATTGACTTGTTACGTATAGTGTTGTGCGGCATGTCATCATATTGACTTGTTATGTATAGTGTTGTGCGGCATGTCATCATATTGACTTGTTACGTATAGTGTTGTGCGGCATGTCATCATATTGACTTGTTACTTATAGTGTAGTGCGGCATGTCATCATATTGACTTGTTACGTTTAGTGTCGTTACGCTATCATTTTGGTATGTTCCGTATGGTATTGTGCGACACGCCGTCTTGTTGATATATTACGTATAGTTTTGCTGTGCGGCATGCCATCATATTGACCTGTTAACTTATGGTATTGCTGTGCAGCACGTCATTATGTTGGCCTGTCTCGTGTGATATTGTGCGGAAGGCCATATTTGGTGACATGTTCTATGTAGCAGTGTTTTGAAACACGTCATCGCATTGATACGTTACGTATAGCAGTGGTCCCCAACCTTTTCATCGCCGCGGACCGGTCAACGCTTGATAATTTTGCCGCGGACCGGTCAACGCTTGATAATTTTACCGCGGCCCGATGATGTGGGGGGACGTTGATTGTTTATATTTTAGTTTTGATTTAATAATTTTAATTTAATTGTATTTAAACGTGCCTTCAAATTAAAATACAGTTACACCAAAAAAATGAATGATTTAACATTTTAACTCACTAGAACACTAAATCAGAGAGAACCCTGAGCTTGTTTCTTTGCAACGAGACGGTTCCATCTGGGGGTAATAGGAGACAATTACACCCGAAGTGAGTTGCTTATGTCCATCCGTTGTTTTGTTTTGGTTGCTGTCACTGCAGAAAACCCCGCTTCACACAAATAGGATTCGGAAATGGCAATACGGATTTAAGTGCTGTGGTGGCCGTTGTTGTATTGGCAGGTGAGGGGGTTTACAGAGCCCAGGATAATACCACATCGTCTGTACTTAGTGTGTATGTGCGCCCAGGATGTTCACTCCCCACCCTGTAATGTTCACCAGTGGTGTTGTTGTTGTCGTTGGCACTGTTGTTGTTGATGTCCCCGGTAGCCGTTGGACTGTATGTAGGTCGGTGTTGGCGGCAAGCATTAGTTGAATTAGATCCGCAATGGGGTGGTTATAATATCCCCACTGCATGTGATGTTGCTCCCTGTGCTGCCACCGTTGTTGTTGTTGTTGTCGGCGGTGGTTGTTGTCGCAGCGCTGCCGTTGTTGTTGTGGATTCTGTTGTTGTGGCTGTAGTAGATGATACTGTTGTTGTCGTCTGATGTGTTGTGGCGGGCGCCTTCTTTTTGATTTGGGGCTCCGTTCTGTAGATTCTGTAGTGTTTCCTCGTGTGTCTGTTGTGGTTGTCTTTGTTGCAGTCCCTGGTGGTGACTCTGGCTGTGGATTGGGGGCAGTTAGTTTAGTCGTTGTTGTTGTTTCTTATGGTGTAGTTGGAGCGTTGTCGACTTCTGTTTCGGTTTTTGCGTCAGTTGTCTTCACTTCTTTTTCTGTTTGTATTTTTCTTTCTTGCGTCTTGATATGTACCGTTTGTGTGCTGGAGATTTTTTGGCGTTTCTTCTTATTTTCGGTGGTAGTTGTTTTAATTTCTTTTTCTTTGCTGATAGAGCTTGTAGTCTGAGTTTCCTTATTATCTGTTGTGGGTTTTTGGAGTTTGCGAGAATGCCTGACTGATTTCTTGTTTTGCTGTTTGAGTTGAATTCACTTTGGCCGTAGGTGGAATTTTCCAGATGATGTTGGTGTTTATTCCACTTTCTCTTGTAGAGTTTGGGTGGAAACGTGGCTTTTTCCTTTGACTGTTTGAGTTGTGCCGTCTTCCTGTGTGGGTTTTCGCGTTGTTTCCTCCTTTTCCGTTTGTGAAGAGCGTGTTTTTTGTTGTCGGCGTTATTTTCCAGAAGATGTCTGTCTGTGTTTCACAGTCTGTTCATGTAGATTTTTTCGTGTTGCCTTGTCAGGTGCTTGTTTAAAATCTTATGGAGACCAATTGCGGTTAAGATGGCTTGTTGTCTAGTGTAAGTTCATCTTCTGTTTTTGTGGAAGAGGGTCAACAGCAAATTAGTGAATGCATTTTTTAGTTCAACGTTTTTAGTTTCTAGTGTGAAGGTGAAGGGGGTAACTTTTCGTATGCCCCCATTTTCGGTTGGTTTGCTGATTTCACAGCAGTATTTTGTCCAGTCTTCTCCTTTGTACTTCTTAATGTTTGCACCACTTCAAGCCTCGTTTGCCGTATCTGTCTCAGCTGGGCTATGCGCTCGTTTGTGAAACAGAAAGGGCCGTCCGCATCTTCTGTGACTGACTCAGAATCGCGTAAAATGTCACTTGGTGGAGTGGGCAGTAGTGGCATTTTTGCCAGCCCTGAAAAGGGCTGAGTCTTAGTGCTGGTTTGTCTGGTGTGGCGCTTTGACATGACTCTCCTCCCGGCGGTCCAATGGATGGAGTGCGTTCGTCGGTGGTCCGAAGCGAAGTGTGTTGGTGTGGCTGGGAAGTAGAGCTCGAATTCTTTAAAAGCAAAGACAGATGATCGTGCACCAACTGGGAGAATGAATGCTCAGGCTCAATCTCGTCCATGGAAAGTCGCACAAACCCAAAAGAAATGCACCAGAGTAAAAATAAAATTGGGGGGGCCCTGTACCATTTGGTCCGCGGACCGGTACCATATGGTCCACGGACCGGTACCGGTCCACGGACCGGGGGTTGGGGACCACTGACGTATAGTATTGTTGCGTGGCACCCCATCATATATTACGTGTTACATTGTTTGGGGGCACGTCATCAAATTGACCTGTGCGTTTGGCAACGATGGTGGATTTGTCATCATAGTGTCTTGTCATTTCATATCGTTAGGAGTGATTTTTTGCCATGTATAGAGGTGTTGGGAGTAAATGATACGATAATTTCATTTTTATTTATTTGTAATGTTGGGAGTCGTGCTAAGATATTTCATGTTGTGCGTGGCATTGTTGGGAATTATGATACGATATTATTCTTTTATATATAGAATTGTTGATATTTTTCACTTTATGGAGGTTATGGTAAGATTGTCCTGAAATCTGTAACAGTTTTAGGAGTCATGGTTAGATATTGTAATTTTTAAATGTAGCACTGTTCAAAGTATGGTAAGACTATCTAGAGTTAATTGAACATTGTTGTGAAGTGATGTAAATGTCAATGCTCTTTTGATTATATTCATATGTTGTATATTTGATTGATGATTAAATTTATTGACCTTACACATATTGATAACCATATGTTGGGCAGGTAGTGGGTGGATGGGGATCCCTAAATATCGATTAAATTGGATTTATCTTCTCCTTTGGTAAGAAGTTTTCTACCTATGGAAATATTGTATGATAGTAAATGTTTGTGTTTAATTTTGTGGAAGATAAAAAATGCTTACCACGCCTGCATATCCACCAAGTGAGAGAGACGATTGGTGTATTCTGGAGAATTATTGATAACATAAATTAAGATTCTCATCACTTGTAATTAGTTATGGATGATTAATGATAATAATAATCATAACCAATTGCTAGTGTGGCGTTGCGTCACAGGTACATTGGACCGTCATCAAAATAAGAAAGACATTGACCTTGATGCAGACCTCTTGATTGTAAACACGTGCTAGTGACAGTGGTCATCGTTGAAACGGTTATGTACGTTGACTTTAATTATCTCCCTTGTAAACCTCCACTCTCATTTCTGTGATGAGTGATATCCATGAACTGAGGTATGTTAATTTGATTACTGATGTCTATACTAGTATAAACAGAACGATTGTCTAGTGTTAATCGAACATTGTTGTGATGTAAATGTTAATGTTCTTTTGATTTTATTCATATGTTGTATGTTTGTTGATTTATTAAATTTATTGTTAAATTTATTAACCTTCTTGCACATATATTAATACTTATGTTGGAGTAATAGCTGGCGGATTGGAGCGCGTTAAATATAGATTAAAGATGGATTTATCTTCTCTTTTGGTAGGAAGTTTTCCACCTACAGTAAAAAGTCTATCTTATTATTGTGTAAAGAGTCGAGTTTTACGACACCCTTCTAATCCGCCCTGTGCGAAATACTATTCGTCTTGTGGGAGAATTATTAATAACCATAAATTAAGATTTTCGATCTCTTGTAATTAGTTATGTGTTACTAATTAATAAATAATAAAAATTACCTTGAACTTCGAAGCGGTTACAGATTGCCCTTAAGTTTTTCACGCCGAAAGAGGCTGTAATCTACGAAGCGGTTACATTTTACCCTTGAGTTGTTCACCACCAGCTGGGATCGAACGCCGGGCACTCCAGACCCAGAGGCTATTGTCTTTCCTTCAGTGCTACCGCGTGACCTCTCCGCCGTCTTTGTAGAACCGTCCGTTCACCTGCAACAGTAGTTTACGTGAAACGGAGCCCGTATACGTTGCTGCCACGTGTGGTTTTAATGGCTCCTTTCAAATTTTTCACAAGTCCAAACCATTCACAGAAAGAATAACTTGCGAGTGGAAATTTCTGGAATTAGCCATAGATTTGAATAAACGAGTCGTTAATAGAGATAATTTGTTTTTTCCGTTTGAAAGGACTTTGAAAATGTGAAAAACAGAACAGCTCAATAAACACATAACGGGGAAACAATTTATTTATTATCGAAGGATTTAAGATTCTGAAGCGGCAGAATGGCTTAGTCCAAAAACAAAACCAATGTCAGAAAAGAAAAGATATTTATAAAGAAACAGTTGTCAGTCATTGGGAAAAAACTGGCCAGTAATCTGCGTGAATATACAAAGAAATGGGCGAATAACATATTGTTGACTGTGTTTTTGTTTTCTATAATTTTATTCGTTTATTTTTTTAAAAAAAACACAGCAACATGATAACTCTGTAATTAGTTTTGCGTGAAGGATAACCACCACCTTACTTACAACCACCCATTCTCCCCATTTCAGTGATTTCCTCTCTCTCTCTCTCTCTCTCTCTCTCTCTCTCTCTCTCTCTCTCTCTCTCTCTCTCTCTCTCTCCCCACACACACATAACATAAAACACGTTTCCATCTGTTGTCTTTTAGATCAACAAAAGACCTGTAGTGAGCCGACTAGTTGGGAAAATGCAACCAAAGTTTATCTGCAGGCCAACTTCTCCTTTTGTCACTAATGCAATTGTTGTGGCCGTTGTTGCGAAAACAATCCCTGACTTTTTAACGAATCGTCTGGCAGTGAATGTAACGTACATCTAGTTTTGCAGTATGTGATTACATTCCCTTTTCTTAGGACCACATAAGCAAATATAACAGCAAAAACTCTCTGTGATAGTTTAATTTGGACGCCTATTGGTGTGACTGCTAGTTTAAAATAGAAATAGGATATTTATGAACCTTTTAAAAAAAAGTTACGAACCTGCACCCTATCCACCCCCCAAAAATAAAGTAGTCCTCATTGTTAACGTATTGCATATGGCTAAATTGACAGTTCTTGTTCTGGCGGAGTAAATTTGTGTAAGCTTCTTTCTGTACTTAATAATTATATCTTTGTTGCCACTGCTAACGTCACCAGAACTTGTGACGATATTTTTGGAGTAAACAACTCAGGTAAAGAGTATACTAGAGATGATGATGCCATCTAAACTGGTTATAGGTACATGAGTAGTTTTTACTATCAATGGTTAAGATTTACAAGGACGAGACCAGTCAGTGGACTGAGATAAAAAAAAAAAAACCTCTTGAAAAGGATTGTATTTCCTAATCACTTTGTATTTGGTGTGGAAGAAGTCTGGTCATTTAAGACAACCATTAACTTAATGGTGAGTTAACTGATTGACTGATAGAGAATGGACTTTGAAACATTTCCTGCATTTTGCTATTGATATGGTATACTTGCGTTTTACGTAGGATTCTCTTATGCGAGTAGTCAATTATTTGTACAAATTTTGAACTATGGTGCTTGTATGTAGTATACTAAACACTTGACAATGTTTCTAGAGAACCTGTTCATAAAATCATTATGTTGTGTTTATTATGCTGTGTGTGTGTGTGTGTGTGTATCAGGCTAATGAATACTGTTTGTAGGAGACTGTAAAAGCTGAGACTTGAATGTAAGAAACAATGGAGTTAGAGATGAATAAACTGGAAACTTAGCATTTGTTCCCTGATTAATATTTTATATTATTCAGTGAAGAAGCAGCATATTTGTTTTTTACTAGATCTCCTGGTTTACTAATTTATAAACCACTACAACCATGGTAGATTTAAGAAGTCTCTACCGCCAATGTGTAAGTGTAAGGATACACTGCACTCTCTTGATGTATGGTGGCAAAGTATGCTCACCTACATCATTGAATCTCTGATATAAGGAGGTTACTGGAAATTACTATATTGTTGTTCTGCTTGAGAGGAAATTAATACGGCGAGGGAGCGCCCCAGATTAGTCTAGAGAGAACAGCAGCTGATGGAACTTACTACAGCGTGCTAATGGACACTTGTAACTGACAATTCTGTTGTGAACAATAAACGTGTGACTTTGTTATGAAAGCATGTGAAAGACCTTTGTGGCATCACCTTGACAAGGTTATGTGCAAAGTATTATTGCTATAATCTCTATAACTCTATTTCTGTTCTGTAATAAGAATTAGCATGTGATTTATATTGACACTAATCTGCTGAACTATGTGTTATTATTTAATACTGTATAACCATTGAAATTATTCGAACATGGTTTCGTGGAAATATTGATGTAAAATAATCCTTTCATTGTATTTGTTATAGGTATATTGATGTCAAATAATCCTTTCATTGTATTTGTTATAGGTATATTGATGTCAAATAATCCTTTCATTGTATTTGTTATAGGTATATTGATGTCAAATAATCCTTTCATTGTATTTGTTTAGGTATATTGATGTAAAATAATCCTTTCATTGTATTTGTTATATGTATATTGATGTCAAATAATCCTTTCATTGTATTTGTTATAGGTATATTTGATTGTTGATTTAATACATTTATTGGTAAATTTATTGACCTTCATATGTTGGAGAGATAGTGGGTGAATGGGGTCTCACTATATACAGATTAAAGACGGATTTATCTTCTCCTTTTGGTAAGAAGTTTTTACAAAAAATATTGAGTGATAGTAAATGTTTGTCTTTAATATGGAAGAGAGAAAACGTTACAGCACCCATATATCCGACAAGTGAGAGATTAATGTCTTCTGGAGAATCTATTAACGACATAAATTGAGATTCTCATCGCTTGTAATTAGTTATGGATGATTAATAATAACAATCAAAACCATTAACTAGGGTGGTATTGGTGTGAGAGTGGTTGTGTTCAAATGTGTGTGCGCTCTTCATTGCAACGTATTGCATACTACTAAAATTACCTTTTCGTGTGTCGTGCGTTTGTGTGTGTGTGTGTGTGTGTGTGTGTGTGTGTGTGTGTGTGTGTGTGTGTGTGTGTGTGTGTGTGTTGTAAGTAAAAGTGTGTAAAGTAAGGAATGACTGCTATTTCTACGTACTTTTTCGCCAGCGGCTTTTGTGAGTAATATGGCAGCTTGCATCGTATCGCATCCTTGAACTTAATAACTTTATCCAGTAATTTAAAATTCGTTTAACTTATTGAAATGATGGTTACAGCAACAACAAGAATAGCCAGACAAACTGAAACGTGTGTTTAAATGGCGAATTACTCTTGTTTAGTTCTCTTTGGAATATGATGATATGAATATGCTTTGCATGTGAAGAAGATATAGATTGCGGACCTCCGTCGTTTGTTGGTTTAAATTTAGTTCATGCTTTGAGGCATTTTTTTTTAAAGATGCGATTTCTTTTTGTTTTAAAATGCTCTGTTTGATTCCCCTTAGCCCTTAGGGATGTAGATGTGTCCTAACATTATCAAGAATACAATCAGACAACTTTTCTCCATTCGTACTGTCTCTCTTTCTCCTGTTAACGTTTCTCTTTCAATTTCTCCGCCCTTATCTCTCTCTCTCTCTGTACTCCCACCATATTTCTTTTTTCTCTCCCAGTTTCCATTTTGCTTTCTCCCACTTGCATTGTCTGTTTGCTTCATTCTTTCACACACGCGTGTGTAACTCTTCTTCCTCCGCTCGCCCACCCTCCCTCCCTCTCTGCGTTACTGAATTTGTTGTAACTTATCGTCGCATTCAATAAAATAAATGAAAATTTTTCGGGGGGGGGGGGGGGGAAAGGGGGCGAATTGCACTGTAACTCTCAATCTCACTCTCGCTGTGCCTGATAGGACAAAATGAATACGCCAAACTGCTGCGCCCGCGCCGTCACGTGGACAGCTGTGGGTGTTCGATGTACAGTTCTGAAATTGAGAACGATATATATATATATATTTTTTTTCATTTAGTAGGATTGAGTACGTGCGAGTAAAAAAAGTGTGTTGGTGAGAGAGTGAGAGATTGGTACCAAGACAGAACTGGCACAGTTCGACAAAGAGCTAAATAAAAAGATTGAGGAAAACGTGAGACTAATCAACGATGGAAAGACGAGACAGATTGAAAGAGAAATAAAAGGAAAATTCGACAGTAAAAGTGTGTGTCTGTGAGAGAGAGATGGGGGGGGGGGATGGGCAGAGCCAGAGAGAGAGAGAGAGAGAAAAAGGAAGAGAGGTCAGAGAGAAAGTGAGAAGAGTCACACACCACAGACACACACACACACACACACACACACACACACACACACACACACACAGCGGTTAATAAATTAATATAACTTGTAATGCACTTTTTTCTTCTAGCACATTTTTGTAGAGCAGTCAGAGAAGTATGCCTGAAACATCAAACAATTTTGTTGCATTGGTTAATTTTAGCTTAAGTGTCTGATAGGTCATAACACACATAGCTTTTTATTGAGTATCAGTTTCCAATCAATTCATTGAACACTTTTGTGATGTCCCGTTCGAACTTCCTATCATAGAAACTTGACCGTTGTCACTTCTGCCTTACTGTTAATCTCAGTAACGATTGATCGGATGAATCACTGTAAATAATCTGACTGATTAATTTGATTGATTTATTGTTTTGCTTCTGTTTAACACCCTTTTTCACCATCGAACTGACTGTTTGATTAACTTGATGACTGATTTGCTCTGCTAATGCCGTTTTATGTTTGCCGATTTCTCGGGTAGTAACAAGTTTGGAGCGGGGGGTGGGCAGCATGTATTCGCCACTCCTAGATCAGGGTTAGTTAAACATATGCCATATGCCCCCCACCCCCAGGTAGACCTCAGATCGTCATATTAGGGCTTAGGGCTTAAATTATTAAAAATAAAAATTCAATTCAATTAAATATTGAAAATAGAAACATGGGGCTAAGAGTGAAAGGACAAAAACAGCATCAAAGAAAAAATAAGAAAAGAAGATAACACACACACACACACATACACACACACACACACACACACACACACACACACACACACACACACACACACACACACACACACACACACACACGCTCCCCCGCAACAACGCGTTCCGCTTAAAACAAAAGGCAATGGCTTTGCGTTATTTAATCGATAAGTTGAGTGTGTACTTGTGCGAGAGAAACAACAGCAGTGTTGTGCTCCGACAGGCCGGATGACGCAGTTTTCGCTGCTGCTGACAACGTGAAGCTGTATTTGAGACTAGGAGCGTTGGTGGGGCGTTATCGACTTCGGAACTAGCAAGCTGGCGCTTTATGTCGCCTGTTAAAGTCATTCCCTAAGAGTTAGATTAAAGAGATAATGCGGTTGTGTGGTTAGTAGGCGCCGTTTGTCGATGCGAGGCGGGGGGTAGAGGTGGCATCTACTTGCGATCGCGATGAAAGTAGTAGTCGTTGAGGACGATGAAAGTAGTAGTCGTTGAGGACGATGAAAGTAGTAGTCGTTGAGGACGATGAAAGTAGTAGTCGTTAAGGACGATGAAAGTAGTAATCGTTGAGGACGATGAAAGTAGTAGTCGTTGAGGACGATGAAAGTAGTAGTCGTTGAGGACGATGAAAGTAGTAGTCGTTGAGGACGATGAAAGTAGTAGTCGTTGAGGACGATGAAAGTAGTAGTCGTTGAGGACGATGAAAGTAGTAATCGTTGAGGATGATGAAAGTAGTAGTAGTCGTTAAGGACGATGAAAGTAGTAGTCGTTGAGGATGATGAAAGTAGTAGTCGTTAAGGACGATGAAAGTAGTAGTCGTTGAGGACGATGAAAGTAGTAGTCGTTGAGGACGATGAAAGTAGTAGTCGTTGAGGACGATGAAAGTAGTAGTCGTTGAGGACGATGAAAGTAGTAGTAGTCGTTAAGGACGATGAAAGTAGTAGTCGTTGAGGATGATGAAAGTAGTAGTCGTTAAGGACGATGAAAGTAGTAGTCGTTGAGGACGATGAAAGTAGTAGTCGTTGAGGACGATGAAAGTAGTAGTCGTTGACGACGATGAAAGTAGTAGTCCTGTCATATTATGCTTGATACTTTATGTTGTTAGCTACTTTTTTTTTTTAAAGTGCGCACCTTGGCGATGTTGAAAGTAGTAGTCACGTGTTGTAGTTCCTGATACTTTATTGTTCAGTATTAAGTTGCATTCTTGCTAGTCGGCACTGTCGTGGCGACGGTGATGACGATGATGATGACGATCGTCATCATTTTCTTCATCTATCACCATCATCGTCGTCCACATCATCATCGAGGATATCGTCCTTGAAATGGAATTATTTATTTTTTTAAAAAAAATTATTGTTTTTTTATAACTTCAAATAAACTGTTTTTGAAGTAAAAAAAAAAAAAGAGAATTATTTCTGTATGCTATGTTTCTGATATGTCATATACAAAATATTAAATTCCCTCACGTATAATTTTAGTTATTGCAAATGATAAATTTATTTTAGGACAACAGCCACAAGTATTGTCTGAACTGTTCTTTTAAATTGCAATTTTTATTGACAACTGATGCCGTTTAATAGATTGTTGACATAAAAGAACACACAGTGGTCGGAATATGACTAATCGATAATACTCACTGTTTACGAGCTATTTTGTTTCTTGTTCGAAAACATCATTTAATAACCCCAGTGGACATATTCTGTTTCTGAGTTACGGCCCTTGAAAACGTAGTACTTACGTTAAAAATACATGACCAAACTATTCAAGAATTAAAATATATGGCGATCAAGAACGCCCCCAAACAAAACTTCATACAATTTAGACATACCAATTCTTCGCAATAAGCTCTTTGAGAGAAAGGCAAACAATTAAGTTTGTTTTTCTTTCTTAGATTTGTGTGTGTGTGTGTGTTGGGGGCGGGTGGGGTGGAGAGATATTTTTCGGGATTTTAAAATCTTGCGCCATTGAAAAGGGTTTGTTTGAAAAGAAGAAGTTCTCCGATGTTAATTAACCCATTTGAATTAGGAGTAAACTAGCTTGGCAAAATTCTCTATTTAATTATAGTATCTCTGCATTTTTAGTGCGCATGGAACACCTGACATTACCGCCTGTTAAAAACAAATTTTAGAATGAAAATGAAAGTTGCAAACAAACAAACAAACAAAAAATGACCTGTTTCGCTCCCTTCCGCCAGCCCTCCTGCCCTCCACCTCAGTCGCACAGCGAGGCTGTGGGGCTCCTCTAGAAGCAGCCCAAGACTGAAAACATCGTGAAGATGAAAGGTCTTTTTGCGGCTTCTTGGGTAAGAGAGAGCATAACAACAACAAAATGACATCTACACTGTATTCTTACGACGAAGCAGTCAATTCAAAGCGGGGAATTAACAAACCTTATGCTCGCATTTTCGTGGACTTTAATTTGTATACTGTGTGTGTGTGCGTGCGTGCGTGCGTGCGCGCGCGCGCTATTTAGGCTGTTGGATAGTGGTTTTTTGAAGGGAAATTGAGTGTATGGTGTTATTGGTGAGTGGTTGAGTTTATGCAATATCTATATGCCGCACAGTTTGAATTGTAGTTGTGCAGCACACACAACGGGTCATTGCATTGCGACATCACGGTTTGCCTTGTATCGTCATCAGCTTATGCTCTGTGGATTTAAGTCTTCTCGCTTCGTCATCAGCTTATGATCTGTAGATTTTGTCTTAAATTTGAGTCTTCTCGCTTCGTCATCAGCTTATGATCTGTAGATTTTGTCCTAAACTTGAGTCTTCTTGCTTCGTCATCATCTTACGCTTTCAATAATTTACATGAATTTGAACCTTCCTGTATCGTTTGAATAATGTGCGTCTTATTGCGTGTGTGCGTGCGCTGTGTGTTGTCTTATTGCGTGTGTGCGTGCGCTGTGTGTTGTCTTATTGCGTGTGTGCGTGCGCTGTGTGTTGCCTTGTACATTCTGGAGTAAATACAAAGAAAGAAAACGAAAAAGAAGAAATGAGATATGGCAGTCAAGATAAAGTACCATAATATTTTTCCCCGCTCACACCTTATATTGTCGTATTTCTTACCTATTCCTTTCAGTCGCATTGCACCTTTGACCTATACTTATTTGCTGTATAAAGGTAGTTAAGTCCAAGGATGCTAGACATTCGTACGTATGCACTTGTTTTGACTCTTAAGTAGGGGATGTGACTCTAGAAACATAGCAACAGCTGGATGCCGTCAAGAAGTGACGTGAACAACCCTTAATATTGGAAACTCGCTTGCTTGCAGTTGTAACAACTTCTGACTTTATCCACAGGTAATGTTGATTTCACTTGTTATTTTGAAATTCGCAGACATATGGCACTGCTATCGATGAAGGAGTTTTTATCCACATGAATTTATGACGCAAAGCGTGGCCAGTTCAGAGTGTCAAGCATTTTGGAAAAAAAACAACAACAGCAACAACAACAATTCTTTGAACATCTTTAAGGTCATAGGTGAACACTCGATAATACCAAGTACACTAATAACCGTAAGAGGACGGGTCATAGAGGCAAAGGAATTTAGGAACAGTTTACTGAGGAATATTACGATAGTGTACAGGGTAATATGCATGATAGTACATGAACAGACTTCTAGAATGCCGCCCTGGAACATTAATGGTCTTGCTTGGTGCTCTTCGCGCGTCTATAAATAGCATACAGCGTCAGCGCCAATGCAACGTTATTGCATAATTATAGATACAGAGGCTTTCTTGCCGCATATTTTGCAAGCAGTGAACCAGTCCTCACTGCCAGAAGTATTTGCCTTTGACTGAAGTTACATCGATTAATAATTTATAAATGGATATGATTTTCCGGTTAGTCTCCGACATTACAAGGGTGTTGGTTGTTTGGGAAGTCGTCACATAGTGTGCGTGTTATACGTAAAAAATGTTGTGTTTTGTTTTGATTTACGATCACTGTGGCCTTAATCTTTTTTTTTTTTTTCTCCCCTAGTTCTTTCTTTCTTTCTTTCTTTCTTTTTCTTTCTTTCTTTCTTTCTTTCTTTCTTTCTTTCTTTCTTTCTTTCTTTCTTTCTTTCTAACCTTGCCACTCTACATAAACAAGTCGGTTTGTCTGATTCACTTTTTATTTATTATATTTTAACGTTCCTAAGTTGAAGAACCTTAAATATTTGAAACAAGAATCAATCGATGTAGTGACTGGCCATTGACTTATTTAGTAAGCTAATCAATCGATGTATTGACTGGCCATTCACTTATTTAGTAAGCTAATTAATCGATAACGCATAATTTCATTTGAAAGATCCCTCTTAAAAAATAAAAATTCTCGCTCATACCGGACCACCCTGTTCTGTTTCTGTATCATGTTTGTTGCGTTAGAGTAAAAAAATGTTGTCTATAGCAGAAGTATATGGTGACTTGGAAACAGGCTTCACATAAATGATTGTTTAGGTAGGTTGAAATAAATTATTGCTGTAGCCAAAGGTCTGAATTCGGCACTATTAACATTACCGGGATGAGCCAATGGTTTGCTGGCCTGCGATGTTGCGATGAGAGGAAAGCGCCAGTGCATCTACGCCTCTACGGGTATGATTCATCGCACAGTCTTCTGCTAGGGTGAGCCAGAGAGGACAGTGTTCTGCTAAGGTGAGCCAGAGAAGACACTGTTCTGCTAGGTGAGCCAGAGATGACACTGTTCTGCTAGGGTGAGCCAGAGAGGACAGTGTTCTGCTAGGGTGAGCCAGAGAGGACTTTCTTCTGCTAGAGCAGGGGTGAACAAACTCTTTAGGCAACAGGGCCAAATTTCCAATTGATAATGCGTGGAAGGCCGCAAGTCAGATAAAAACAACACAAATAATGAAATAATGTGTTCTACATTCGTAATAATGGTAACATCCTATAGTCCTTCGGGGGGCCGCATGCGGCCCGCGGGTCGCGGTTTGTGCACCCCTGTACTAGAGTGAGCCAGGGAGGACAGTGTTTTCTGCTAGGGTGAGCCAGAGAGGACAGTGTTTTGCTAGGATGAGCCAGAGAGGACAGTCTTCTGCTAGGGTGAGCCACAGAAAACAATCTTTTACCAGGATGAGCTACAGAAGATAATCTTCTATTAGGATGCGCCAAAGAAGACAATCTTCTGCTTGGATGAGCCATAGTGGACAGTTGTGTACTAGGATGAGCCACAATGAACAGTCTCCTAGGATGAGCCACACAGGACAGTGTTTACTAGGATAAGCCACATTGGACTGTCTACTAGAATGAACCAAGTGAACAGCCACCTGCTGGGATATGAATAGTGGACTCCTTTGAACTGATATTGATAAAAAATTGACTTTCATTAATTAGGGTTTTGACAAAAGAATTGACTTTCATTAATTAGGGTTTTGACAAAAAAATGGCTTTTTATTATTAGGGTTTTGACCAAAAAAAAAGGGCTTTCTATTACTAGGGTTTTGACAAAATAATTGACTTTCATTAAATAGGGTTTTGACAAAAAAATGACTTTTTATTATTAGGGTTTTGAAAAAAAATGATTTTCTATAACTAGAGTTTTGACAAAAGAATTGGCTTTCTATTACTAGGGTTTTGACAAAATCTTTCTGATAGATGATGCTCCGAATTAAGTTTGACCTAATAGTAAGCTTTAAAAAATCATTTGCAGTAGTTTTTTTTTTTTTTACTTTGGTTTTTCTAATAGAATAAATCTGCATAATTATCACGGTCTTTGTCAGGAAACGGTATCTCGTACCTGACAAGTTTTAAAAGGGACGATATTACCAGCACTCCAAAATTCAATTCATGGTGCTAGAAAGAAAAGTTGACCTAAGTCTAAAAATATTTCTTGAGAAGGCATCCAGTGTTCCTCTTTTCTCACACATATATTGTTGGGATATCTGTAAGATATTTCTTTTCTGACACGTCTATGGGCATCCCTTCACTCGTTTTGATTATTATTTATCAATTAATAACACGTGACTAATTACAACTGATCGAGAATCTTAATTTAGAGTTATTAATAATTCTACCCTAAGACCAACATTTCTCTCATTTGGCAGATTATAAGGATGTCATAAAACTCTTTACACAATAATAAGATAGACGTTTTACTGTCCCATAAGGTTCTGCAGATGGAAAATTTCTTACCAATGGAGAAGACAATATGTTTTTCAATCTACATTTAGCGAGACCCCATCCACCCACTATCTCTCCAACATATGGTTATCAGTATGTGTAAGAATGTCGATAGATTTAATAAATAGAATAATAGACAACATATGAATATAATCACAATAGATTTATTAAATCAATAGTATAATATACAACATATGAATATAATCACAAAAGATTTATTAAATCAATAGAATAATATACAACATATGAATATAATCACAATAGATTTATTAAATCAATAGTATAATATACAACATAAATATAATCAAAAGAGCATTGACATTTAAATCATTTCACAAAAAGATTCGATTAATGCAGGACAATCGATCAGTTTATCCTAGCTTAAAAATCAGTAGTCAAATTAACATATATATAAAATCAAGTTCATAGATATAATTCATCATAGAGATGAGAGTGGAGTTTCAGAGAGATATTTATTATCACCAATGTGATCCAGTAGAGTACAGTAGTCACTGCAGTCTAAAGTTGATAAAAAAACAAAAAAACATCAAAGATAAAAGACATGCTCCTCTCTCCAAATTCATATTAATGTAGCACTAAATTTCAGCCATATTACCTCTCTAAATTCCTTTCTCTCTCACACACATTCTCAACTTACAAATCTGCAACAATATTCATTAGTCAAGATACACATGCAGCTTAAAAAATATAGAATTGGTAAAAAATCAAAAGTATAATGTACAATGTAATCAAATTAGTGAACACAGAGAAATAATCTTTCAGTTACATAAAGCGTTCTCCAGTTCAAATCAAAGATCAATAGCAAACATGTACGAAATATTTCAAAGTCCATTCTTTCTTTATCAGTCAGTTAACTTACCATAAGCTGACGATTGCCTTTATGACCGGACTTGAATTACATCAAAATCAAAGTGATTAGAATATACGACTTTCTTCAACAAAGTAACTTTTGGCCTATCCCCCATTGGACGAAGTTGTTATGAACAGATTTGAGGCTATTAGTCATAAATCTCTACTCATCCGCTTGGAACTGATTTGGATCGCATCAGCAAATTCTAGATATTCTCCAAATGAGGTTGTTTTTTTTTTTAACTCAAACTTAAAGTTTTTTTAAGTTTTTTTTTTTACTCAAACTTAAAGTGCCCAAGGTCTTGTCACTCTGACATTTAAAACTTTATATATAAATTAAGTTTAGTAATATGGATAGTCAAATTTACACTGCCACAGTTTCATTCAATTATTTTTTGTCTATAAACACATTTGTTGTCCGTCGGTTTTTGTTGTCGTTGTTGTTGATAACTGTTCAAAGAACATGGTTGTTGTGTTCGCTCTTTGGCGATGGCACTTACGGAGAAACATAAATCTTTACTATGCAATGCAACGTCTACTAAGTAAAATTGTTGCGTGTTACATAGACGATCGTGAATATATGTTTGTGTCTGTGTGTGTGTGTGTGTGTGTGTTCGTGCGTACGTATGTAATTGAAAATGCGTTAGTTTTTTTTTTTTGTGTGTACACCAACAATTCGTCAACGATTCCCAAACAGCTCCTGTTGCGCTGCATTTTGAATTATTTTTCTTAAACTTGACCTCGGTCAGACAGTATTTCTGAACTGAGTTCACCTGCCTGCAAATGTTTATTAAAAAAATTAATGGCTGTGTTTGCGACAAAATAAATTACTAGTTTCTTTTTACTGCTCTGTTTACGGCTTCTATAACAACTGGAGAGAGAAGAAAAAGAAAAGAGAAGCAGCGTTAGGTGTCTGCAGTAAGCTTTTGTCATCTTTAAATTGATTTTTCTTTTATTGCTGTTGTTCGCATTAAATTAAAAAGAACGCACTTTCCCCCCCATGAATCACCTCACGTATTCGTATTTCGCTATAATACTAGATTGAAAATTAACCCCTTGTTATAAATTCTTCTTTTTATATGTGTATGTAATCAAAATGATACATTGAATGAGGTTCTATTCGAACACTTCCTGACAGACAGTCGTCTCCTGTTACTTAATTAAACTCGCCGTAGAAGTGGATCAACAACGTCACAAAGAGTTGCCTACATTTCATACTTAGTTTATCAACAACGTCACCAAGAGTTGCCTACATTTCATACTTAGCTTAGATCATTTTAACATTATTTTATAATTATAGCTTGTTTTGGCTCGTTATGGCGTAGATTTTTCTTGGATTTGCTGCTGTTGTTATATTTATGTCGTCATTTTTATATAAACGTGCGCAAAGCTAAACTGAATTATATGTATTAAACTTTTCGGTGTCGCTGGTTGCTTGTTCGCGATATCTTGTCCGCCCCTGCACATCTTTATAGCTTTATATCATGGATAGTATCGGCCAGCAGTGGGTAGGAAAGCAGGGGCTGCGCTTAAAATGTTCAGAGCCACCCAGAGTTATTGATGAAGGAATTAAAAAAAAAATAAGTAAAAACATAAGTCGATATAAGAAGTCCCTAGGGATCCAGAAGAGATCCAGAAGCAAAATAAGCAAAAACCCAAGAAAAAGTAGCAGTCAGTCAGAAAGCCACTAACAGCACAGTTTCGACCACCACCAGCACCCCACCCCACCCTAGAAAATATGTTTTTACATAGAGACACCACCTGGTTCCCGAACGCGAGCGTCAATCGACGCACTGACAATAAACCTACAGGTTTGAAAATAAAATCAATCATCGTACGGATAGTCATGACAAGTCAGATGGGGAAGTATGTTTCCCTAGTCAACAGGTGGCGTCTTGTTCACTTATTACCAGATTTATAAACCGAGAATTGCGGCGTTCATTTCCAAAGCCGTGAATAAAAGTGGAGAGAAAAGGGGGAGAGAGTATTTATATCCTGTCTGTTCGTCTGTTAATCGATGCGTGTGCACGTGCTTTATTGAGCGACCTATCCGCCCAGTAATACGTCCGTGTATTTTTGTTTGTTTGTGTGACTTCATCTTTGTCCGCAGTGTAAATCAATCACTTGCATCATATCCATATTTAGTACAGCCATATTTACACTCTCTATCTGTGTGTTTGAGTGCGCGCTCGCGCGTGTTCTCTTCTCTGCTTATAACATTCCACATAATTTTGTTTCTATAGCAACTATGTGTGTTCGCAAGTCTATGTATATGACTATAACTATGTCTTCCCGTCCATATAACCAATCCATCCATCCTTACACCGACCAACCGTCCATTAGTCTGAGAGTCTTTGTTGTTATAAATATATTCACCTGCTCTTTTGAATTCATTTGTCCGTCATCTATGCATCTATCATCCATCCAACCATCCATTTACGTTTATTCTTAGTCTAATCTAGTTGAATGTGCATCTGTTTATCTGAAGTCTTAGTAATTGAATTTTTAGTGTTTTTTTTAAACAGCAGTTAGTATTCATATACCTGAAGTACTCATTGAAAATCGTTATAGTTTACACGATCTATCCTGAGGAACGTTGTTTCCTGGTTGTAGTCCCGGAGTCCACATATCTAAATTTGAACAGACATTTCGCATGTAATTAAAATTGTATCCAGTGAAATTGCATTTTGGATGACCATGCTTGATGAAGACAGCATAAGAATTACAGACGCCAATGTATCCGGCAATTGTTACTCTATCCTGCACCGATAATTAATCTGTATCCGTTATTTACTAATGTACTCGGCACCTATTTTCATTCTATCCTGCTCAAATAATCTCTACCCGTTATTTACTAAGATATCGGGCAGATCTTACTGTGTCTTGCGTAAATAATCTTTATCCGTTATTTCCTAATGTATTCAGCACGTGCCACTCTATCGTGAGTATATCATCTTTTCCGTTATTTACTATTGTATCCGGCACAAGCCACTCTCTATCGTGAGTATGCGGGTGTTTGTTCATTTACGTGGCTGTCTTGTTTTTATAAATGGAATTTCTTGGTCTATTGACAATTCCTTGTAGACCTTGGTATAATATTCATATTCTTTTGGCTCATTCTAATTTTTAGACAAACTTGCTATCTTGATCGTTGCGGATTTTCGTCTGTTCCGAGTTAGAGTTGAGAGGTCTTTCGTGAGCAGCGAGGAGAAGCAGAGGGGGGGGAATTATATATCGTAATGTCCTTGATGTCTTACGTCAGAACCACGACGTTCTGTTTCTGTTTCCTCAAGTCTGTGACGTGTACTTGCAGCTTTTGATGACGTAGGCACTTGGAATTTTTTTGTTTTTAAAACATTTATGATCATATCACCGTCATCATTATACACAATTCCTGATAGCAAAGGTCAAAAGGCTATGTTGTATGCCTATGTCACTGATCTGTGAGGAGTATTCACTCGCTGTCATACATAATATTATACTTATTGAGTGTCATTTTCTACTCATTTAGTGAACATTTTACACTCATTGAGTGAATATTTTTAACTCATTGAGTGAACATTAAATACTCATTGAGTGAACATTTTTCAAAGCAAATGAACCAAATGCATGTTTTCTCGTAGAATTGTGTCATTATTTTTTGTTTGTTTGATTCTATGCAAATCTTTGTTTAATAGCGGTATAATGAGTTCATTTTGAGACATGAGTAAAATGGCTGAAAATAATTGTTGGATAAAAGTAAATCTGCACGGGATCCAGCATGGAGCGTCGTGCTGTACGAACACATTAGGTCGTTTATTTTTCCTCTCGATTAATGGAAAGACATCTTATCCCCCCGTTCCCCCTCTAGTAAAAATTTAATCACAACAGTCCTTGTTATTTTCTCCATAACGAGTCTTGCATAATTATGTCATAACCTGTGAACTGAACGACGTCCAGCTTCTACGTCACAGAAGCGCTAATCCGCATCAATGAAGTAGGTTTACTTCTTCTTCTTTATGTAGGGGGCGCTTTCGGCTTCCGCGAAGTAGGTTTACTTCTTCTTTATGTAGAGGGCTCTTTCGGCTTCCGCCGCTTTCGCGCTGTAGGTTTACACTTCTCACGTATATATATATACAGCCTCTTGCCAACGTACTTGCTTGCTAATGTAGGGGGCGCTTTCGGCTTCCGCCGCTTTCGCGCTGTAGGTTTACACTTCTCACGTATATATATATATATAGCCTCTTGCCAACGTACTTGCTTGCTAATGTAGGGGGCGCTTTCGGCTTTCGCGCTGATTCGCCAACGTAGTCCAAAATGGGACCCTATATACTCAGCTTCTGGCCTACTACGTCCAAGAACTTTGGCAAAGATGTGTGATGTTGACATGTACTGGATAATTGTGCTCAGTGGTTGTAAGTAGCCATTGCCACCTTCAGTGACGATATGATGTGTACGAATGGCTTGACCCAGATTGTAAACTCTTGACCTTGACAGCGTATTGCCCCAAAGAACGCTTTACTGGGTACACGCATTTCCTTTGATGGCGTAATCCAAATTGTGATGTGCAGCTTGAGCACATAACTCTAGTTGTGGTAGATCTGTTTCAAGTCATTGCTTAGTCTACGATTCTAGTAAGAATTGAAAAATAATGTTCATTTGTCACTAGTGACTTGTTATACAATACTCTTGGAGGATTCCATTATTCTTTTTGTCTTGCATATTTAAAAAAAGATATGTAAGAAACACCCTTAGATGGATCTTTGTACATTTCTTAAGACAAGTTCCATTATTTTACTGCAAATTTGATTCACCACCCACCAATACTGTATATATATATACGTGAGAAGTGTAAACCTACAGCGCGAAAGCGGCGGAAGCCGAAAGAGCCCTCTACATAAAGAAGAAGTAAACCTACTTCGCGGAAGCCGAAAGCGCCCCCTACATAAAGAAGAAGAAGTAAACCTACTTCATTGATGCGGATTAGCGCTTCTGTGACGTAGAAGCTGGACGTCGTTCAGTTCACAGGTTATGACATAATTATGCAAGACTCGTTATGGAGAAAATAACAAGGACTGTTGTGATTAAATTTTTACTAGAGGGGGAACGGGGGGATAAGATGTCTTTCCATTAATCGAGAGGAAAAATAAACGACCTAATGTGTTCGTACAGCACGACGCTCCATGCTGGATCCCGTGCAGATTTACTTTTATCCAACAATTATTTTCAGCGTCATTGGGATGAAATGGGCCGGGGCCCGTGGGCCAGCTTATTTTTAGCATGTTTGTCATTCTAATTTTTACCAATCAGTCTGAATTAAACATGTGTTCTTAAATTAATCAATATGTCTATAAAAAGTAGTATTTTAAATTTTAAAAATCCATTAATTAGTACACTTTTTTTTTATTTTTAGCACAATGACCCATTCAATTATCATTTTAGCGTGACGCTGAACGGGTTTCGTTCTTTCTATATCAGCAAATATCTCGCTCTCCCCCCCCCCCCTCTCCTTCCGGTAAGATCAGAACATGTAAATACATGTACGTCAGTACCAATTCTTCCATTAATGCAGTTATCGTAGTTTAATCAATTCAATCAATAATTTTTCTAAATGTTTCAGGCTTCCCCCAAACTCTGCATGAAATTATAATAATTGTTTTACTTCCAACCTACAACGCAACTCACGACCACTCTCTATAGCAGCCACCCACCCATCCGAACCTTGCCTTGCTTTTTATCTCCAGATCTAAAATCGATTTTTGTCAAGGATTTTTTCATTGGACTGCCACCAGTCAGAACCTCAACTTGAAATCCAGTCGGGAGTACTAAAGCTGTTGTTAAACGCCCTTGTGTAACGTCGTTTTGGTTGTGTGCAAATGGGATTTACAGTGTGGGCCTACTGGATCTAAAAATGAATTTCGAGTCTCGCCTCGCCTTTTCTTGTTAGCTTGTTGCCACCAAGTTAGTCTGTCGCTCGACACGCCTAGCCGTCGAGATGACTGTCGCTGCAGACTCAATGTACGGCAGTTTGAATTCTATGTGTACCTGACTTTGTGTATACTTATATATATATAGAGAGAGAGAGAGAGAGAGCTATATTTCAGTGTCGAATTATTTTTGCAAGTACCCTGTGTGCAACATTGTTCTTGTGTCACGTCTGTGGACATTTAAAACAAAATATTATTTTAATTCTGTTTCGTTTTCTTTCTTTTTTTAGGGGAAGAGCGATGGGGAGGAGCAAAGCTTTGCTTTATTGAAAATTTGTCTTTTTTGTGCGAATTACCCCCTTCCCTCCCTTTAATTACCACTACCATTACAGTGTTAGTGTCGTGTTACTTTGATTTGTGTCTTGTATTTTGTATCACGTCAGCTTTCACGTTGTGAGTGTGCGTGCGCGTGTTTATGCAATCGTATTTTTCTGTTATGCGCGTGTCGGTATGATTTATACTAAGCTCCAGAAACTTTTAGCTTGCAAACAGAATGAAATTTACAAAACAAGAAAGTTTATAAAATAAATAAAATGCATTAAATTTATGAAAACTCTATTTCTCTGCGGATCAAAAATTTCACACACACACACACACACACACACACACACACACACACACACACACACACACACACACACACACAGTTTTTGCAGGACTTTATTTTTTTTCGTTTGATTTGTTTGTTGTTTGTAAACCCCCCCCCCCCCCAACCAGTCCTAAAGAACTTTATTTTTATCGCCTGATTTGTTTCTGGCTTGTAAGAAAGTTTAATTTGTTACACCCTCACGTTTGGATGTTTTAAAAAGGTAACGCAAACTAAATACAAGAAAAATAAATAAAGAACAGCTTTACGTTGTTGTCGCGCCGAATTCCTGACCCCACCCCCGCCCCTTTCTTTTCACAGCTTTAATTTTATATAGCTGGAGATATGCATGGTTTACTTATGCCATTGCATTAGTGTTGCCCTAACTTTTTGTGACCGGGTGTAATTTTAAGGCTTTGTCACATATTTGCAGGCTATGGGTACTTATAGGCAGTAAGACTTGCAGAGAAATAAGTACCGGATGTTGACCCAGCACAGGAAAAAACGTTCCAGTTCTTGACATTGTGGGAAGTTTTCATTGGAGTTGTCTATCGTTCCGGTTTTCATTGGAATTGTCTATCGTTCCGGTTTTCATTGGAGTTGTCTATCGCTCCGGTTTTCATTGGAGTTGTCTATCGCTCCGGTTTTCATTGGAGTTGTCTATCGCTCCGGTTTTCATTGGAGTTGTCTATCGCTCCGGTTTTCATTGGAGTTGTCTATCGCTCCGGTTTTCATTGGAGTTGTCTATCGTTCCGGTTTTCATTGGAGTTGTCTATCGTTCCGGTTTTCATTGGAGTTGGTAGACTTGAGTTGTCCTTTCATCTTGCATTATTATTTTTTTTAAATGAATTTGAATGGCCTTTGTTTTGACTGGTTAACACAGAATTGTCTTTCCACATCCTTACATTTTTAAACTGCAGTTTTTCTTTTAGGTGGGTTTTACAGTTTATCACTTTGTGTTCAAGTTGAGTTGTCCTTACTGAGTGCAGTAGTTCATTCGGACTGTCCTTACAGTTTACGAATTCGAGTTGTCTTTCTTGCAGTGTATGAATTCGAGTTGTTCTCCCTGAGTACCCTACAGCCTAGAACTGATTTCGTAGAGCATTGAACGTGACTTTTGGATGTGTGAATTCTCTTTGTGGGGAGGGGAATGTGTGAACTCTCTTGGGTGCAGACACAGGGTTTTTGTGTGAGATTTTATTTATTAAGCCATTAAAGCTAATTCTCACTTCACACACACACACACAAACACTAGACAGTTAATGTATAGCCTGCTGCGTACCTTTACATTTACAGTATTTGGGTAGGTGGAGTCTGGCGAAGGAGAATGCTGTTTCTACGTGCTATAACTCTCATTGCCGGTGAGTTTGAATTCAAAAGGCCCTGGAAAGGATATAAAGAATTCATTTATTATGCTCATTCGTTTCTTTACCCTTTCGAAGAAGAAAATAAACTAGGCACTATTTCGTGAACAGCGCGTGACCTGGTTGTCACGCCAGTGTGCCGACCACTATGTCGTGCACTCCACGAGAGTGACAGAGAGGGTCGCAACTGACAACCGGTATGTTTCACGGTGTGGGGTTTCTGTCAGAAAAATTTATTATAAAGCTGTTTCACAATAACTTGCCGACGCAGCTTTTGTCGTGCTTGCTGTTGTGTGTTGACGAAAGCCTCTTCAAGGGAGGCGATCGGACAAGAGTCATTTAGTAGTTATTAGAAGTAACGGTTCACGGAATTTTTGTTGGTTTTGTTGTGGTTTCTTTTTCGTTTTCCCTACAGGAGCATGCTTCTCTCTCCCCCCCTCCCTCTCCTTCGGCTATCAAGAAGTTAACTTTATTTAAAGTCAAGCAGGATGGTAGCTTGGTTATTTGCATTGTTGTTTCACATCGTCTGAAACACTTAAGTAATGGGGAGTTCTGTTAGTTCCGTAGAATGGCGTTAAGTAGAGCCAGCACATGGAGCCCGGAGACGGCTGTGCCACGCATGAATTCACTCGCTAGCTGTGGGAGCTGCCTGTTGATTAAATTTGCATTGCTGCAAAACCAGTTAATCAGTTTCCTTTTCATGTCTGTGATAAATGTACTTTAGGGAAAAGGAAAAGATGGCTGAGTTGAATTTTTTGACAGAATGGTTTAGCAAATGGTATTTTTTTTTTGTTGCGTACCCAGCAAAACTTGCAGACGTGTACTTCTTCGTGCTTTAAGTGTGATTGTATTCATGTTTGTGTGTTGAGTTTGTTTATTTCCTTACATTTGACCACAGCTGGCATTTTATTTTGTCTGGCATCTGTTGTTGCTGTCATTGGTAATCTCTGCTGTTCTTAGATTTCACGCTTGAAACTGGAATTTGGAAGAACTGTACACAATGATACAGTTTCACGAACTTTGCACTGATGTCCAGTCATTCGCACCACCTTCTCTTTTAAAAAAAAAAAGTTGATTCCCTCAATTCTGCACCGCTGAGTGTGTGGAACTATCAAAGTTGTAGTCTAGGCTTCGATTAAAGTCATATCCGACAGCCAGGTAGGACGTTTTCGATCTCTGTCGACATCGAGTCGTATGTTGAAATTTTCTTCATTGGATTATTTCCCTTTGCACACTTCGTGTCCACCATAGCAGCCGCTCTTGTTTCGATCGTTTGGAAGCTTATAAGTTTGTTATTATTTTTATTTTACACGGGTGTTTCGCTTGGAGAGCATATTATAATATGGATATCTGTATAACTATTTCTGGATCTACTTTCCGTGGCACTGTTGCCACTGCGTGGGCTGCCTTTGAGATAGAGCGGACTTGTGAGTCTGGCATCAAAAGTGTCTGGAGACTGGCTGGCTTGCGTAGCTTCAGTGTGTCTCATTGCTTTGACTTGTCAGTTTTTACAGACTGCACTTGACAGTTATGGAGATCTGTGTATTGTTGTCTTATAGATACTTTAGTATTTTTGTGTGTTTAATTTTGTAGGTTTGTAACAGTTCCTTCCCTCCCTCCCTTCTTTCCTTCCCTCCCTCCCTTCCTTTTCTCCCTTCTTTCCTTCCTTCCTCCCTCCCCTTTTCCTTTCCTTCCTTCCTTCATTCGTATTATAGTATTTTGACCAAAATTTTCAATATTGGCTTAAAACAAGACATTATCGAAAACAAATATAAGTCTGCGAAAATTGGCGTCGGTGTGACAACACAGCCACAATGTGTATCATTAGCTGGTTGGCAGATATTGGCGTCGGTGTGACAACAGCCACAATGTGCATCATTAGCTGGTTGGCAGATATTGGCGTCGGTGTGACAACACAACTACTAGCAGTACATCGTTAGCTGGTTGGCAGATATTGGCGTCACTGTAACAACACAGCCACAATGTGCATCATTAACTGGTTGGCAGATCACTGTCCAACTAGAGAAGGTCGTTAGTCATGGAGTAGAGCCGTGAGCGTATTCTTCAGTCACTGAACTTAAACTGTGCATTTTCTTTTTCCTTGAAGGGATATTACACTGATTGTGAGCCATGTGAGCCATGTGAGTCATGATCGTATTGCACTTGACCTTTTCCTTTTGTTGTCATCGTCATCATGGAACGGTGGGTTGGAAGTACCAATCGTGCTTGTAGAGAAAGTAACGTTTTAGCAGACTGAACGAGCGTTATTCATTGCACATTATTATGCAGAAACCATTCACTCACTCGGTCAGTCCATCACTTATTCAATCAGAGACACGATTGTTAATTCGTTCAATCAGTCACGCACTCTTTCAGTCTATCCAAGCATTGATTCTTGGTAACATCGTGTCATCTGGATGGTTGTCAATTGAAGTTCACTAGGTTATGTGCTGGCGTATCTCTCTTTCTTTATTAGTTCCGTTGTCGCTGATGTAGGCTCTGGCAGAACACTCTTAGAGAATTATTCTATTCTCTTCCTTTCGCTGTTTGTAAACTTTACTGTAATGCTTCAGCTGTCAGGGACTCTGGACTTTGCTTTACAGTGTAAATGCAACTTTGCTGTCACAGTGTAATCAGTCGTTTCCGGAAATAGTTGCGCTCCATCTTTTGCTTAGAGTTACCGCTCTTGAGTATTGGTCTACTTCTGCACATGTCGGAAAGCCGAAACAAAAGCAAGGGCAAGCGCTGCATGTAGATTATTCTTTCTTTCTTTCTTTCTTTCAGTATTTCTTTCTTTCTTCACCATACAAATCGTGAGTCGTATGAGACAATCACGTTTAACCCTTTCTGTTAGAATCGAGAAGTACGCCTAATTCTTGTAATGTGAGGTGTGTCTCCATTATTCCAGTTTAAGACTATCATTCAGGTTTTCAGGTTTGAAAATGGAAACATCTGTTCATTTAATCGTCGCAGCACTTAATTATGATTACCACTTTATAGAAGACACAAATTTAACCTCATTGTTTCAGGAACACAGGAGGAACCGATAACAAGTGAGTCTGACCTTGGAAAATTCATTACTATCCCCAGTGTTTCATCTTCCCATTCCACGACACGTTTATTTTGTGTTATGTAAGAGTACGCGAGAGCCTGTTTGAGATCTCTTATGCTGTGTATATATGTATTTATCTCCCTTTCCAAGACACACTTATTCTGAGTTGTGCAACAGTACGCGAGAGCCTGTTTGAGATCTCTTATGCTGTGTATATATGTATTTATCTCCCTTTCCAAGACACACTTATTCTGAGTTGTGCAACAGTACGCGAGAGCCTAATAGAGATCTCTTATGCTGTATATATATATATATATCTCCCTTTCCAAGACACACTTATTCTGTGTTGTCTGTTTACAAAATCTAATGCTGTGAATATCTAATGTGTATATTTAATGCTGTGTATGTCTAACATTGTGAATTACAGTCTTGTTGTCCCATGCTAATGTTATAATGGTGGTGTGTGACTTTTGGTTGCTCTACGACACTTTCTGACCTATTTTGTGTTGTAATGTGACGCCTGTCTTGAATACTATGCGTGACTTATGTTTTATCCTGAAATGCTTATGTGCCTAATGGTGTGTACCGTAATGTTCCGTAATTTTGTCTCTACTATGTTTTATACTATATTGCTATGTGTATTCTGCTTTTTATGTTTATATTTGTAATGTCGATTGCTTTGCACTCTGATGCTCTCTTTGTCTTGTGTATTATCTAAATGTACATGCAAATAAATAAATAAATAAATAAATAATCTTCTACGTTGTGCACTGTGACGTTGTTTGTGTCCTTTATATTGAAATTGCCTGCTCTCTCTGTAGTTTTTAGTTTGCACTTTATTATCTGTTGCCTGCGTTTAATGCTAATTGTTGCCTGCTCTCTCTGTAGTTTTTAGTTTGCACTTTATTATCTGTTGCCTGCGTTTAATGCTAATTGTTGCCTGCTTTTAATGCTAATTGTTGCCTGCTCTCTCTGTAGTTTTTAGTTTGCACTTTATTATCTGTTGCCTGCGTTTAATGCTAATTGTTGCCTGCTCTCTCTGTAGTTTTTGGTTTGCACTTTATTATCTGTTGCCTGCGTTTAATGCTAATTGTTGCCTTGTATCTTGCAGTTGCTTTGCTCATGGTGCAGTATATATACTATGGTGTGTCCTAGATGTGTAAGGCTGTTTATGTTCTACTCACATGGTGCAGTATATATACTATGGTGTGTCCTAGATGTGTAAGGCTGTTTATGCTCCATGACTTGTTCAACACGCACAGGGTTGTGTGTATTTGTATGTGTTGTTTTAAATATATAACTCCTTTCTGTGTGTGCCTTGTACATTTTCTCATGCATAAAACTGTTTCTATATACCGTGTGATTTATTCTGCATATTTAATTATATATTGCCTTGAGTGCCCAATATCTAAATTTTTGATCTGTATATAAAACCTACACTCTGAATGTCTGGTGCTTTTTTCGGCCTGTAGAAAGAATACTATAAGTGTCCTGTGTTTGTTATACACGCATAAGGCTGTGTGTGTGTGTGTGTCCTATGCTTTGTCTTTAGGCGTGGCTGTGGGATTGTTTATTTACTCGTAAATCTGGATGCTTTGGCATGACCTCTGGTTGTCTGATAACATTTCTCAGGCAGCTGCTTTTGGGCTGTCTCCAAGACGGTGCCAGGCGGTCGCTGACATAAACTTGGCTGTCTGCACCAATTAAAGAGCATTCAAATGCCTAGTGCTCTGAAGACAAGATATTTCATAAACGAAAGAGGGAAGGGGAAAAAAAGGAGAAAAATATATGTTTCCTTGTTTGTTCACGTGGAACTGGCACCTGAAAGAAAGGGACAGACCATAATATTACCCTTCAATCTTTCAACAAATGTAGGCACGCGCGCGCACACAAATATACTTGCAGACGCACGCGTACGCACACATAATGGTATATATTATGTTAAATAAACGAAATAATTAAATAAATAATTTTAGTTCTTCAGATATAATAAGCTCGTAAACTTAAGAGGTCGGAAGTGATGAATGCGCCGAAGATTTGATTGCTTGTTAGTCATTAAAACTCAGTCACTGAAGTCAAGAATCAGAACTCTCGATGCCCGCCGAGTTCTCTCCCTGCACTGTAGCAATCACAAGGGGAAATTGATGATCGTCACCGAAAGCTTAAATCTGTGGGCCGAAAGTTGTTATCGTTTGTTGGAGCTGAACAGTCTATAGGAATTACGCAATCGCTCTGACCTGTTGTCATATATTTATAGAAGCTCTTTGAATGGGATTGTCTTTCCTTCTACGTCACACTTCCTGCTCCCTTCAAGCGCTTTGGAAGTGTGTTACTGATTAACTTCTGGACAGACTACCTACAGGACAATAAATCACACTCTTTTAAAGTGCAGACATGTTACATGACCACAAGTAAACTACTTTAAGAAGACAGACTTAAAGGACAGACTTAAAGGACAACGAATCGCATTTTTATACAGACTTAAAGGATAATGAATAAGTTATGTTTTTGTTTTTTAAAACTAAACTTAAAGGGCAGTAAATCATACATTTTAATACAAATTTAAATGGCAGTAAATCAGACATTTTTATACACACTTAAAGGGTAGCAAATATTATATTTTTATACAAAAGTAAAGGCAGCAAATCATACATTTTTATACAAACTTAAAGGGCAGCAAAATCATACATTTTTTTTATACAGACTTAAAGGATAATGAGTCAGCTTTTTTTTTCTAGACAGACTTAAAGAACAAATCAGGTCAGTTACACTTTACACACACTAAAGATATACAAATCAGTTACACTTTCTGAAGGAGAACATCTCAGTTACATTTTCTATTTAGAAATATATTGGCCAACATATCTGTTAACTTTCTTGACAGAATTAAGTCATCAAACCATTTACACTTTCCAGACAGACTTACAGGCCAGCAGTAGGTTACATTTTATTACAAACTTAAAGGCCTCCAAATCACTTACACTTTCTGTACCGACATATTAGTTACATTTACTAGACAGACTTTTAGGCCAGCATATTAGTTACACTTTCTAGACAGACTTTTAGGCCAATATATTAGTTACACTTTCTAGACAGACTTTTAGGCCAATATATTAGTTACACTTTCTAGACAGACTTTTAGGTCAGCATATTAGTTACACTTTCTAGACAGACTTTTAGGCCAGTATATTAGTTACACTTCCTAGACAGACTTTTAGGCCAGCATATTAGTTACACTTTGTAGACAGACTTTTAGGCTAACATATTAGTTACACGTTGTAGGCAGACTTACAGGACTAATACGTCACTTAAACTTTCTATACAGATGTTAAGGACAACAAGTCATTTACATAAATCTTGAGGATACGAACTCGAATGAAGTTGTCTTAAGTTTCTAAGGAACTGTTAACTTTAGTGCACGCCTATTTCATCCACGTTCGATGATTTATTATTATAGTGTAGCTTGTGGTCTGATTACTCTCTTGGTTCTGATTTATTTCTTTGGTTTTCAGAATGTCAATAACTGTTGTCTTGTTGGCAGTATGATTTAACGGGGTCCGTAAATAAAGGGGTTAATTGTCGTGGGGTTAATTTTATTGAGATATGTGTGACGTTTCCCCATTGAGAATGAGAGTTTCTTTTCTTTGAACAAACTGTCTGTTGTGTTTTTCTTTGTTTCTTTATGTTTTCTTTTGTAGCGATCATTTAAATGCGTTTTATTGACGAAGTGTTGGTTTTCACAATTCCACGAGATATCCGCTTTGGCCGGTGCATGTAGTGCAATAAACTCTTAGTACACCTATTTAAAACGTATGACGGCCGGGTTACGCTTGCCAGTTAAAAAATGAAAATGAATAAAGATGTATGGAATGCAAACGATTGGAAAATGCCACCCACCCACCCCCAACCCGGCGTGTACTCTTTAGCAACAAACAGTAACAAATAACCACAACAAAAGTGACAGCAGTTACGGTAAGTGTGGTTTCTCTTTCAGCTCTTGTTGAACGTAGGCGTTTACTGTAGTAATCAAAAGACGATTTAACATTCTCATGAAATGTATTTTCATTTTTGTTATTCGTGGTAGTGTTGATGGTAGGAGAGAACCTTTATTTCCTTCAGAAGCTTAAGGAAAGCATACTATTATTCATTATTATGAAATTATGTATATTGTTTCATGAAATATATGTTTTCAGTATTTGTTGCCGAGAAATAATTTTAAGAAGAATTTTACGTGCATTAATCTAAATTAGGATTTTTGTCACGTATCAGCAAGAAGAGGGTTTTATTTGTCGTCAGCAGGAACAGGATTTTACATGCTACCCAGAAGAGGATTTGGTATCTTCAACCAGAAATGTTTATGTCATCAGAGGATTTTAATAGTTGTCAACCAGAAGAGGATTGTAGTCAGCCAGAAGAGGATTGTAGTAAGCCAGAATCAGAAGAGGATTGTAGTAAGCTAGAAGAGGGTTGTAGTCAGCCAGAAGAGAAGCTTTTAACTTTACAGATGGTAGTGTTTCCAAGAAAGTTTGTTCTTAAGCAGTTATTCACACCACAGAATGCCCCAAGTGTCCACATTCTGTTTTATTGATTGGTTATACATACTATATTATCTTGCGCATGATTTGCTATTTCAGTTTCTATTCTACCATTTTTATTCACATAACACAAAAGACACTTAAAAGTAACGAAAACAAATTTGTATTGTCTCTATATGCATGACCCTTAATTGAAGCCAAACTACAGGCATAAATACTCTCGTGTGCCAGGAGTTAGTTACGTGTGTCACGTTTATTTTCATCTCACCGCTTCTTGCCTTCTGAAGCGTGTAAATTATTTAGAGCAGGAAGGTGAAAAACCGAGCTGCCCATTGGAATCGGTTAGTTCACTCTGGTCTGGTCTGGTACTGGTCTATTGAGAGACTCTCAGGACCTGGAGAACATTGCCTAATGTTGACTTTTCATGCTTTTTGTGACACTACCTTGTGTATTGAGGCATGGTGTGACATAACCTTATGCATTTGATACCTAGTGTGACATAACCTTATGCATTTGAGGCATGGTGTGACATAACCTTATGCATTTGAGGCATAGTGTGACGTTACCTTATGCATTTGAGGCATGGTGAGACATAACCTTATGCATTTGAGGCATATTGTGACGTTACCTTATGCATTTGGGGCATATTGTGAAATTACCTTATGCAAATGAGTCATGCTGTTGCGATATTACCTTATGCATTTGGGACATGCTTTTTTGACATTACCGATTGCAGTTGAGTCATGCTTTTGTGACATTGCCGGATGCAATTGAGGCATGTTGTTGTGACATTACCGGATGCAATTGAGGCATGTTTTGTGACATTACTTTATGCAATTGAGGCATGTTTTGTGACATTACCTTATGCAATTGAGGCATGATGTGACATACCTCATGCAATTGAGGCATGTTGTGACATTGAGGCATGCTGTTGTGACATTACCCTCTGTATTTGAGACATGTTTTGTGACTTTACCGGACGCTATTGAGGCATGTTTTGTGACAGTGCTGGATGCATTTCAGGCATATCGTTGTGATTACTATTTTCAGTCGAAATCATTGATTGTTAAGTTGCGAGAGACCGCGTGGGGTTGGGTTATTCATTATTAATCAGAAAAAGAACGGTCCTGTCATATTCTCTCGTTCTGTTTAACATTTTGAAATGAAGACGGTATTTTCTGCAACTCTCTGAATTTGTGATTAATATTTTTTTCCAATATTGTCTTCAGATGCATTTACCGTATCGCAGACTTCTAGAAGTATTACCCAAGAAATAGATAGACAGCAATCAAACAACACCTTCCCCAAATCGAATACAGCAAACTTTAGTATGCATCTGTTAGAGATTGACAGAAGGACAGAAGCGGACAGAGACAGAGAGGACAAAATATTGCTGACAGACACACAGACAAAAAGCTTATATTAAAATAATTAGCAGTTGCTGACCCATTTGCCTCTTCTGAAAACCCCAAATCCGATTTCAGTTCGCATCAGAAAGGAAGCCTCATATAGAGCTAATACTTTTATTCTGACTTAATAATTTGACTTCCAAACTGTAATTAATTAGTCCCTGTGCGTTTAGTGCAGAAACCCATAAGATTTCAAAATAACAACACAATAAGCTGTTCACCACTATTTCACCTGAAGCTATAGTGACATTAATATTTATTTGGGTACTGTGTTATTTTCATCGTGACTATGTGAGTACCTCTTAATATTCCCGACCTAGTGTTGCTTTGTGATAATAAAGGTCGATTTTGAAGAGTAGCCTTTTGGATACGTTATTTTTATCGATATTTGTTAGAGCGTTTTTTTTTAATATTTTTTTTTTTAACAATTTCCTCCTTGTAAAGAAGAACACATGTTCTCAGCTTTATATGAGTTAAAGGAAGACGATGACTTAATTATAGAACTTTGCATGTGATTCGCGCAATACGGCGAGAAGATTGCAATACATTCAGTTGACTCTGGAGCGGTTAAAGCATGAATAGCTATTGGTTTACTGTGCTAACGTAAATATCTTTGACCTTGACCTAATTACGTTAAGGAGAGAGAAAAAAGCGTCAGTTTTCATGCTCACCTTACGAAGCCCCCCCCCCCTCCCCTTCTTTTCCAGTAAAGAGTAAAATACAGATGAGTTTGCGTTCTTTTGTAAACTTGTGTCGTCACGTGAAACAGAGTTTTTTTCGATTCAGTTTCTAGAACTAGATAGTGACGGTTAGGCTGCCTAGGCTAGGATTCCTTGTAGGCCTTCACCTGCTGACCCAAGAAACAGGCGGCGGTGCAGAATGTGATAGGAGACTAGCCTCTCGTTCCAATAATCTCCGAGTGTGTGTGTGTGATGATTTCCGTTCGATCTTCGCTCGGGTTGAAAAACGTACAGGTGATCGTAAAAGTCGCACCAAACATCTCAAGTTTCATTACGTCCGTCGCACAGGACGACTATAAATGTAGTCACGTGTGAGGACAGGTCGCGCGTGTTGTATAGAGCTCCTGGCAGTTGGAAATTGAAAGAGTTAGGTCCTGCTTTCCGGTACATTTGCTCCCAGAAAAATTCCCTCGGAATCTCTTCTCAACCAAGGCACCGATTAACTAACTTTCACTTCTGGTAACATATATTTCTCCCTCCGTCTTTGCGCCTGACTGTGAAATGAGTTCATTTCTGAATCAAAAGTGAACGAAATTAACCAGTTATATGGACGAAGTTGACCAGTTGTATGGACGGCATGCATGCAGTCTGCCTGAGGACGAAGTCAGTAGAGTAACTGACCGACTGCGCGCCTCCGTAGTAAGTCGGGTCTTTTGTAGATTCCTTCATGGCACTCTTTACCTTAAAATAGAACTGTGTAATGTCAAGTTGGCTGTTTGCTGAAGTTCTTCCACGTTTGACCACTCACACACTTACTCACTCACGTACGCACGCTTGTACACCGACACAATGCACAATACTTATTTGCGTTAATTAGTAAATTGTAGCTTTCCATTGTCTTGTCTAAAACACACACACATACATACACGCACACATACATGCATATACACACATATACACATGCACACACACATACATATGCACACAAATACATACACGCACACATAGTTTACTTAACTGCCATACATTGAAAAGAATCATCAACAACAGTGCACACATTAAAAGCAAGCAGAGCTTTATTTTACCACTGATATTTATTTCCTGATCTTTAATTCCTGCTTTTTAATACCTGCTCTTTAATTCCTGATATTTATTTCCTGATATTTATTTCCTGCTCTTTAATTCCTTCTCTTTAATAAATAGAAAATTAGAAACCGTAACAGAATTCGTCCAAGTATTAAATAATTTTAAAACACAATTTTTGCTCGAGAATGGTTAGCACTGAATCAATTTATTCGATTAAATGGTCAGAGTTCTATTAAAAGTTATCCGAATCGGGTGACTTGTTACATTGTATATGGATACATAAACTTAATGGGATTGTGAAAAGTATAAAATTGACAATTCCTTTTGTTGTCACCACAGATTGCAGTAGTGAAGGCAGATTTGTGAAAGATACATGCAATTAGTTTTTCCTTGATACTCTGGCAAAGACTACAGTAGTGAAACGATGCAAATAGCTATTCCTTGATATGCCTGGGACTACAGTAAAGAATTATCTTACAAATAGCTATTTCTAGATATGCCTGGGACTACAGTAAAGAATTGTCTTACAAATAGCTATTCCTTGATATGCCTGGGACTACAGTAAAGAATTGTCTTACAAATAGCTATTTCTAAATATGCCTGGGACTACAGTAAAGAATTGACTTACAAATGGCTGTTACTTGATAAACTCTGTACAGACTAGAGTTACAAGCAGATTTGTACGACCCTTCAAAAATAAATAATATATAGAAAGAAAGAAACAATGAAACAAATATTTCTTCAACATTTTAAATGATCTCGCGTGAATCCTTAGCTAGGCAAGGCATTCACAATCCATCTGGCTGCAGTTAAGGGCCCTAGCATGTCTACCGTGTTTTCTTTATCTGGAAGCAGTGTGCATGCTTATGTTGGGGTGGGAAGGGGGAGTGAACCTGGGAACATTAAACGTGCCCCTCATATCCTGCTGCTGTCATCCGAGACTTGATGCGGGTGGGGAGGAGGGTGGTAGAAAGGGCTTGATTCACGTCGGCGCTTAATTGCAAGCGAGGGAAAATTGAAAGACCATACGAAATGATTTCAAATTCATAGCTCTTGGTTTTGAAGGGGAGAGAACTTTCGTCTCTTTCTGCACGTGTCAGAATAATTATTTGCTGTACTTGGCGCGACGTCGACTTCCAACTTGGTGCGTTCAGTGTAAAATTGGACATTTACTTTTGTTGTGTGTGTGTGTGTGTGTGTGTGTGTGAGAGAGAGAGAGAGAGAGAGAGAGAGAGAGAGAGAGAGAAGGAGTTGTCTCTGTGCACGCGTACGTGTGTGTGTGTGGGTATTTTTGTGTGTGCAAAGAAAGACAGTGGGTACATGGAGGGTAAAATTTAATAAACGTATTTGAAAGCGTGCACGAGGGAATCTGTGCGTCCTTGCAGTTGAATGTGTGATTTCTAGACGAGGGAAAGGAAGTTGATAGGCATAACGTACTGTGAATTTATTCTTCTGTTACGTACGGATATTGCGTTGCTTTCGAATGTGAACGTACGTGTATATGTGTGTGTGTGTGTGTGTGTGAGAGAGAGAGAGAGAGAGAGAGAGAGTGTGGTTTGGGTGGGAAATGCTATACTTATTTTAAAAATATGTTTGTGCGTGCGGGCACGTGTCTGAATGTTTGTATGAGAACGCGGAAAATTGTATCTTTCGTTTAGTGTAACGCAAGACAGATTTCTTCAAAATAAATGTTTGTGTTCGTGTGCCTGTGTACGTAGGTGTGGCTGTTGCACAAGAGATGGCAAAAGTTGCGTATAATGTAAAACTGGGCACTGTTATGGATATATGAGTGTATGTGTGTGCGGTATTTGTGTTATGTTTATTGTGCAGCAAATAGAAATTATGCTTTATTGTAAAATCATAAATTTTCTACAATAAATGTGTATATGCGTACACTCGCGTGGTCTTAATTACATTTTATATCTGTCTCGTCAGTGTTTCAAGTCGAGAAGTGTGTATGACAGGGTGCATCTGTGTATTAATTGCGCGTGAGGTGCTGTTAACAGTTTGTGCTCGATCTGTCTGTCTGCCTATCTATCTATCTATCTATCTATCTATCTATCTATCTATCTATCTATCTATCTATCTATCTATCTATCTATCTCTTTGTCTGTCTGTCCGTCTGTTCACCCGCCCTTCTGTCTGTCTATCTAGCTGACTGTCCTTTTGCCTGTCCGTCCGTCTATTCGTTTGCCCGTCCGTCTATCTATCGGTCTGTCTGTTTGTTTGTCCGTCTCTCTATCTATCAATCTGTGTGTCTGTGGTTCAGATTGCATCAATCTGAAACGTATTAAGTAATCAAAATATTAAATGCGTCAAAAGATAATACCTGAATGGTGGGTCGCCTGTGTTTTGTTGTCGTGTTTTCTTTTTACAGTCAAATAAATTTTATTTATACGATTTCCACTAATTCGACATTGTACAGTTTAAATAGATTTCACCTGCACTCTCACAGTTTCTTTCTCTTGGTACGTCAGTGCCTGTTAGGGCCGATTACCTCCCGTGCTGCATCCTTGGATGCATGCGTACGAAGGCCCAGAACTTGGCACCAAAGCAATAACACAAACACGTGGGAGCAGAAATGTGTACACTGCACGGCATCCTCATTTCGGAGTCGAGAACTTGACCTATATCATCAAGGCGCGCTCTATGAATGTGTGAATACAATAAACACAAACTAACTTCTGTTTCTTTGTAATTAAATAATGTGTGAATACAATAAACACAAACTAACTTCTGTTTCTTTGTAATTAACGAATGTGTGAATACAATAAACACAAACTAATTTTTGTTTCTTTGTAATTAAATAATGTGTGAATACAATAAACACAAACTAATTTTTGTTTCTTTGTAATTAACGAATGTGTGAATACAATAAACACAAACTAATTTTTATTTCTTTGTAATTAAATAATGTGTGAATACAATAAACACAAACTAATTTTTGTTTCTTTGCAATTAAATAATGTGTGTATACAATAAACACAAACTAACTTCTGTTTCTTTGTAATTAAATAATGTGTGAATACAATAAACACAAACTAACTTTTGTTTCTTTGTAATTAACGAATGTGTGAATACAATAAACACAAACTAATTTTTGTTTCTTTGTAATTAACGAATGTGTGAATACAATAAACACAAACTAATTTTTGTTTCTTTGTAATTAACGAATGTGTGAATACAATAAACACAAACTAATTTTTGTTTCTTTGTAATTAACGAATGTGTGAATACAATAAACACAAACTAATTTTTGTTTCTTTGTAATTAAATAATGTGTGAATACAATAAACACAAACTAATTTTTGTTTCTTTGTAATTAACGAATGTGTGAATACAATAAACACAAACTAATTTTTGTTTCTTTGTAATTAACGAATGTGTGAATACAATAAACACAAACTAATTTTTGTTTCTTTGTAATTAAATAATGTGTGAATACAATAAACACAAACTAATTTTTGTTTCTTTGTAATTAAATAATGTGTGAATACAATAAACACAAACTAATTTTTGTTTCTTTGTAATTAAATAATGTGTGAATACAATAAACACAAACTAACTTCTGTTTCTTTCTAATTAAATAATGTGTGAATACAATAAACACAAACTAATTTTTGTTTCTTTGTAATTAACACGAAAGGATCGTCGGAAGCTTTGAGTTTAGTGGATTTCAACTTTTGCTGATTTCGCGCTGTGAGCGAGCATTTTACATGCCTTTCGTGTGGTAAATATCTGGGTAGTCAAGCCTGTTAATCTCTTAACATTCTCGTTTTTTTCTTTAAAAAAAAAAAAAAAACTTAATTACCCTGGAGGATACCATGTGGCAGTAGATGAATTTTCTGCCAAAATGTTTTGGAGGGCAGTAATTGATGAAGATGTTTGCTCTTAAAATTTACCGCTCTAATGGCTCAGTACGTGACTGGTCTGCTGAAATGGATTGCTAGCTGAATAAGCGAATGAATGAAACAAGCCGATGATACACAAGCGCGCGTTTGAACACTGTGAAAGGGGAGAAAATGAGAAATGATAGAATCAATATAATACTCGCGTGCCAGGCTGACGTTTTCTGTACTTTTACCATCCATCCATCTATCTGCTCCTCTATTTGTTCGTCTGACTCTGTCTGCCCACTTTTGTGAGCGTCTGTCCGCATTTCTCTGTCTACATTTTCTAAGTATCTGTCTGCAATTTCATGCCTTTTTTATTTTTGTTTTAAAATAAAATTTATCTCGCAACTTATCATAACCTATTTCTGGATACCACTCATAAAAATGCGTTTATGATGTTTTGATTTGCCATTTCGCATTGTAACATTCTACGTGGTGAATAACAATTAAAAAAAAAGAATTCTCACCATCTCCATTCCCCCCTCCCCCTTATCTCTCTTATCTAATGCGTATTTGTGAACTCTTATGTACGCGTGAACTGTACACGTACGTGTGCGTGTAAGTATGTACGCGTGTAATTTTCTTTGCATGGGACACTTTTTATGACAGATAAAGGCTTACAATGACTGATTTATGTCTGTTTGCTGCGTGCTTTCAACAGTCGTTAATTTCCTGGAAGGTGAAAGATAAAAATGCCCAGGTTGACTAAACCACGGCATACCTGCAGCTTGCATCGCTTCAGGCTTTTTAGTACCTCTCGAGTGCTTTGGATGTATTTAGTACCTCTCGAGTGCTTTGGATGTATTTAGCGTATTCGAAATCAGGCCGCCTGTCGGAAATCGTTAATTTTTAGTTATGTCTAGGAAAGACAGGAAAAAAAAGAGAGCCAAATTTAGGTGCTGTTAGTCATGTCTTTATTGGAAGTGGTTGGGTGTTTTTTGTTGTTGTTGTTGTTTTTTTTGGGGGGGTTTGGTTGTCTTTTGTATGTGGGGTGTTATTCAGTTGTGCGTTTTTGTTTTTGTTAAGGATGACATTTTATCAGTATTAGTAAATAACAATCCAGTGTTAAATGGCAAAAGTCTAGATTTTGTATTTATTAATCCCATATTAAGTGGATTAAGTAATAATTAAAAACAGTCCGTGTAATAAATTAGCAAAGTAATATTTTCTTTCAAAACGTTTATTTACATATATTAACTTAATGTTCTATAATGAAATCATCTTAATGAGTGAACACATGAACTAAACAAAAAGCAATTAAAAATATCTCAGGGCGAATAGTATTCTAATGAAACACAAAGAAAATGTATCTTACATAAATCTGTTTTTCAAAAGAAAGATGTGACTGTTGTGGGTAGTTTGTGCTGTTTTGAGCGTTCACACGTTCGGTCGGAATCTTTTGTTCACAGTCCCTCTCTACTCGAAGACTATATACCTGAGTAATAAAATAATTAATGAACAGCGGCTCGTGCGGAAGACGGAAATACGCGGTGTCTCGTTGGTCACGTGGTCTAGAAGGGGAGACCTTACACACCTCTCACTCTAGGTGACGATTTTCGGAAATATTTGTTACGACTTAGAACTGTAGTTAAAACTGTTTTCTGTGTATACTGTTGTTAAAACTGTTTTCTTTGTATACTGTTGTTAATTCTATTTTCTTTGTATACTGTTGCTAAATCTATTTTCTTTGTATACTGCTGTTAAAACTGTTTTCTTTGTATACTGTTGTTAAATCTATTTTCTTTGTATACTGTTGTTAAAACTGTTTTCTTTGTATACTGTTGTTAAATCTATTTTCTTTGTATACTGTTGTTAAAACTGTTTTCTTTGTATACTGTTGTTAAAACTGTTTTCTTTGTATACTGTTGTTAAATCTATTTTCTTTGTATATTGTTGTTAAAACTGTTTTCTTTGTATACTGTTGCTAAATCTATTTCCTTTGTATACTGTTGTTAAATCTATTTTCTTTGTATACTGTCGTTAAAAAATGTTTTGACATCGTAAAACTAGTAGAATTCGTATGGTCAATGACGAGCGAACAAACCCACCATTTTTTTCATTTGTGTGGCTTTTAGTACTGGGGTGAAAAGTGTCCCTCCCCTTCGCCCAGGGCTAATCTTGCCAGGCGGCCCGAGTTTCTTCTGTTTCTTACCATTCCTGCTAGTCTTAAGGAATGGAAGGAGAATATCCTTCTGTTCCTATTAGTATCTCGTGGGATCACCTGTAGGTCAGAGGTGAAAGGTCCTAGCGAAGAGTGGGTAATGAGGCTGGGTGTGTGGGGGTAGGAGTAACGGCTGGCTGCTAGAGATGATAGGGATGTTGAGAAAAGTTGAGGCTTGTTTCCACAGCGATGATAGCTCAGAGAACCACGATCTTGGGAAACAGACGCTGGTAAGCGTTCTGAGAAAACATTCCTCCCAGTTTTTAAGCAGCTAGGCAGGTACGCTGGTTGTACGTGCAAATGTTTGTGTGTGTGTGTGTGTGTGTATGTGTGTGTGAGTGAGACAGAGAGAGAGAGAGTCCACGAGCTGCTGCATGCGTGTTTGTGTGCGTGTGAAAGTGCATGCTCTTTTGCGTGCGCACGTGCATATTTATCTTTCCGAGAACCTGCATTCTCTTGCACTCCGAAATCTGGCATTGTAAATGATTTTTGGTCGAGCTGTGTGCTAGGAATGCCTGCGCTAATCATTGGTTCGACTACGATTACCAAAAATATTATTATCCGGGGAACATGCTTCCCCGAGGATAGCAAGTTTTATTGTTTGCAAGTACGAATGTGTTATCGCGCTTACATTTAAAGAGTTGTCGCGCTTACATTTAAAGAGTTGTAGACGCATTAGTTTCTATCGGAGCCTAAGTATACTGTCGTGCAAAGACTTGAGAAGAAGAATGTAACATTTTAACGTTTGTTTTGCTTCATCTTTGTTTCCTTCATAGCTACATCTGTTGCTTTCAAATTGTCTGACTGTCCTAAGTGTGTCTGTCAGTCCATCTAACCATGTCTGTCTGTACTAAGTGTGTCAGTCCATCTAACCGTGTTTGTCTGTCCTAAGTGTGTCTCTCAGTTTGTCTAACCGTGTCTATCTATCCTAAGTGTGTCTGTCAGTTCATCCAACCGTGTCTGTCTGCACGTAAAGAGGCACACTAAAAAGGTGTGCGCTGTTGTGTGTGTCTTCGTATCCGTCGATAAGTAAGACTCTTATCTTAATTGTATGTTACTTCGCAGATTAGTGGATGATATCTGACCTAGCGAATTCATGTATGGGTTCCAGTCAACAACAAACAATGGAATGTCAGACTCGTCACTGTTATCAGACATGAAGTCGCGGCATGGTGGACTTCACAGAAGCCGAGAAAGTCTACTTCCTAAAACATTTATCACAGCGTTTCCCTACTGCAGCATCTTCAGCATTCATCGACAACAACACTCTGCCATTCCATCTAAATTGTCTTGTAAACTCTGCACAAGAGCACCAATAACAACAGCATTAATGTCAGCAACATTATCAGCACCATCATAATGAACAACAGCATGAATATTACTACAACATCACCAATAGCATCGTTATGAACATCATCAGCAACAAAAGCACGCATGTTAACACATACCGCATAAACGTCAGCAACAACAAGCTTCGATAACAGCACACTGTAACAAGCAGCAAGTGAACTTGACTGATTGCAAAAACGTGCACACTTAAAAGCCGTTTTCACTTTGAATGCAAAATTTGCTCACTTAAAGGCCCTTTTCACTTTGAATGCAAAACGTGCACACCTGAAGGCCTTTTTCACTGATGACAAAAGGCCGTTTTCATTGATGACAAAACGTGCTCACTTAAAGGCCGTTTTCATTGATGACAAAACGTGCTCACTTAAAGGCCGTTTTCATTGATGACAAAACGTGCACACCCGAAGGCCTTTTTCACTGATGACAAAACGTGCTCACTTAAAGGCCGTTTTCATTGATGACAAAACGTGCTCACTTAAAGGCCGTTTTCATTGATGACAAAACGTGCTCACTTAAAGGCCGTTTTCATTGATGACAAAACGTGCTCACTTAAAGGTCGTTTTCATTGATGACAAAACGTGCACACCCGAAGGCCTTTTTCACTGATGACAAAACGTGCTCACTTAAAGGCCGTTTTCATTGATGACAAAACGTGCTCACTTAAAGGTCGTTTTCATTGATGACAAAACGTGCTCACTTAAAGGCCGTTTTCATTGATGACAAAACGTGCTCACTTAAAGGTCGTTTTCATTGATGACAAAACGTGCTCACTTAAAGGCCGCTTTCACTCTGAATGCAAAAGTTGCACACTTAAATGCCTTTTTCACTTGGATGGCAAAAATTGCAGAGTTGAAAACGTCTTAACTCTGCACTTTAGTTTTATGAAGGTTTTCTTGGTAGGAATGGAAGGTTCGCAGCTCTTATTGCAGGTGCCTGTAAGTAATGTGTGTGTAATTGTATCGTCGCAGGTGTGTTTCAGTGACCGAAAAGGACTGGAACATATGTTTATAGAACCATAGTATTTAATTTACTCTTTTCCTATAGTATATACGAATGCTATATTTATCTTATTTGATGTTGTTAAAGATGCAACAGATTAAAATAATGGGCACTTATGAGAAATATAAAAAAAAGTGCGGATCTCTTGTCAGTTTGCGTGTTGGCATGTCTTTGTACATTCGACACAGTGGTGTGCAGTGTATCCGATGGTTTCTGTTGGCATGTCTTTGTACATTTGACACAGTGGTGTGCAGTGTATCCAATGGTTTCTGTTGGCATACAAGACTACTGAAATATGTCCGTTATTAAGTTTTCTCTACTAATTAGATCGATGCAGTCGTACTTTACTTGAGCTAACATTTTCCTTAGGCCGTACTGCTTCTTGTTGTGTATCGATGGATACAAACCGTTTGTAGAATCTTCTTTCTCTTCGTCTTTTTCTTCTTTTAAACCTATTTCTTCTTCATCTTCTTTTTCTTTCTCCCCTCTTTCTCATTCTTATTTTGTTTTATTTCTTTGCTCCACCCCCCCCCCACAGTTTTCTTTTCTTTTTATTTTTTTCTTTCCTTCTTTTTCTTCTGCATTTCTGCTTCTTTTATTCTTTTCTTTTTCTTCTTATTCATAATCCTCTTTTTCGTTTTTTTCTGCTTTCATTTTATCTTCCTATTTTACTGCTTTTCTTTTCCTTTTCTTCCTCTTTTTTTTACTTATTTCCCTTTTCACCACCACCCCCATGCAGAAGAGATATTATTATTATTAGTTGTAGTAGCATGTAAAATGTCATTTTTAATATAACGAAAAACAACACAAAATCTTCAGCGTCTTCTGAATAAAATTGCAGTCCGAATAACGATCATGACGTGACGTCTTAACGATTGGTTCGATCAGAACTGCCAATCAATTGCGTTTCTCCTCATTAAGTGGCTTACACTTGTGGTAGCCAGTGACTGTGCGCTGTGGAACTGTTAATTGTACGCGAGTCAGAAAGTACAACACGCTAATCACGTGAGCATTGCGCCTGTTAAGAATTAATTTCATGTGTATGTCACAATCTGTAAAATGTTCGCGCGCACCCCACCCTCCCTACACACACAAATACATATATTATATGTACTATATAAGAGCATCTCGCACTTATACTGAATATGACGAGTTTGTGATAACTGGCTATGAGCAGTTAGTTGTGTGTGACTTTGCAGCCCTCTGTTTTATGATATTTAGTAGCAGGTTGTATGATGCGGAGTAGTGTGTAGCAGTTAGTTGATTAAAATGTAGCCTGCTGATTTCTGTATGTGTAACGTACATTGTGTTCACTTCCGTTGGCTTTGATATTTTAGATCACATCCATTCGCTATCAGAATTTGCTCGCGCAAAAACACACACGCACGCACACGCACACACACACACGCGCGCGCGCGCGCACAAGCAGACGTACATGCAGGTAAGCGTAATTTAATACAGAATGTATTCACGTACGACACTCACAGGCTCGCACGCGCACACACACACATAAACACGCGCACGCACACAAACACGCACACACATACACTCATGCACATGCTAATATGTTTAAGAAAATAATTTCCATACACGATTGTGTTAAATTTCTAATTCCTCTCATATATATTTTTCTCGAATAATTTAATTACCTCGTTTGCGCTGTTTCGCTTATAAATGTACGAATAATGAACTTTTTGTGTCTGCTCTACCTGTACGTTATAAGTCTGTCACATTTGGTGATCACTCTTAAGCTCTCACAAAACAGATAAATAAAGAAATGTAAGGTATGCACTGGTTATTAGACAGTAGAACTGTGGGACCTCTAGCCATCTTCTCTTCCTTTGCTCAGTCCTCCCTACCCGTCCCGCCTTCTGGACGCCACAAGCCTCGCACGCACCCATCCGCGAAACTAGCAAACTGTTGAAGTAGACAGTGGATGAGAAGTCAATCAATCAGTCTAATTGTCGACTTTGGGTTGTAATTTCTTTGTAGTCCACGTATGCATTGGGATCGGCGTTGTGTTGATATGATGGGCTAGCTTTCAGTACAGATTTCATCACTTTCGCAAACGAATCCAAAATAAAGATTTAGTGCAGTAGTTAGCCATGTACGCGTTTTAACAATCGGATTGCTTTTCTTTCACAGATGTGAGCCCAACGTCAATCTCCAGTAGTGTAGTTTGGGCTGTCTCAGAGTGAAGGATCTGGCGTTTTCTGCAGACCCTCCTTTGGTCGCCAGTAGAAAAGGGAGAACTGGCGATTTCTGGAAGCGTGCTGTGTGGTCAGGTGTAGAAACTGTCAGTAAGGGTCTTCAGGTTATGAAGGGGTGCCAGCTGCAGCAGCGAGACTAAGAACTGGCGCCATGCATGACAATCAGCCCGAGGCCGGGCGTCTGGTCGACATGGACCGCCACATACAGCAGACCAACGACCGACTCCACTGCATCAAGCAGGTAGGCGAGTAGTATGTACAAAAGAGTTGTGGTCGTGGGTTATTTCCCTTTAAGCGTATGTTATACTTTTTAAAAAATGTTTCTTTTTTTTTTTAAATAATAAACAATTCTGTGCTAACTCATTTTATGTTAAAACTTCATCAAGAAAAACTCAACAGTAAAAAGTAGCTTCACTTTTGTAGACACATGAAAATAAGTTATCTGTCTTCTGTTTATTAATTTGTCTTTGTTTCGTTGTGTGATTATTGCTTTAGTTTGGAAGCAAAAGCACGTCATTTGTTTGAAACTATACATTTTGCGATTCACCTTCCCTAAATGCTTGGCGCATTATTTTTTTTACTTAAATAAGCAAACGATAAATTGTCCCTAATGCTTTATTTATCGATGTTGCTTTATTATATTGTAAAATGTGTTTCTTCTCATTTCTAAATCGATCTCTACTTGACATAGAATCGGTTCACTGTCATGCTGATTCCTATGATACCTGCTTGCTGAGTCAACAACATATATAATTAGTTATGTGTGATAGAGGATTTAAATACTAGACGATATTTCTTTGTAAGCAGTTACACGTGTGCAAGAACTGTGGCTTATAAAATTCAACAACAAAAAAAACGTAATAAACGTGGGCTGGTACTAATAGTATTAATTCTCGTATGCATTTTTTAACTTGAGGAAAATCCGACAAAAGATATTTATTGTTTTTACGAATCCGTGACGTCTTTGCGGGGTTTGGGGTGGTTTAGTGCTGTGTCACGTCTTTGTGGGGTTTGGGGTGGTTTAGTGCTGTGACGTCTTTGCGGGGTATGAGGTGGTTTAGTGGTGTGACGTCTTTGCGGGTATGAGGTGGTTTAGTGCTGTGACGTCTTTGCGGGGTTTGGGGTGGTTTAGTGCTGTGACGTCTTTGCGGGGTTTGGGGTGGTTTAGTGCTGTGACGTCTTTGCGGGGTTTGGGGTGGTTTAGTGCTGTGACGTCTTTGCGGGGTTTGGGGTGGTTTAGTGCTGTCTTTGTTCTCTGAGCATCTATCACGTGCTCCTGTGTACTTTTATAGCGGGATCGTTCATGTTGCATCAGTTTCATCTTGGGATAGAGATTATCTCCACTGTTGTTGATAACATCAACTCGTCCTTAGGGTGCAATCACTTTCATCATCACTTTCCACGCCTCCGCTTTTCTCTACAGTGTGTCTTCAACACGTTCGCGCTTGTCACCTGGGTTACGAATTTCGAAAAAGGCGCCCTAGGCTAGTCGGGAAATCTGTGGTCTGCTCTGTCGGTAAAGGAGATTTAGAAAAGACATTTGAAGTCGTGAAAAATGCTGGATGAATGCAGTTGTCAGTCTGGCAAAGATTGTCTCGGAAAAGCGCGACAGAGTGCCCCTGTTGTTAAGTGGAACGTACGACTTTGGCTCAGTTCTGTCTTGAGAAACAATGAATATTTGTTAGATACGACTGCGAGTTTGCTAGTTTCTTTTATAATTTCTGTTTCTTCAACTTAAGTTTACATAACCTTCCCAAACGGCTCTTCGCGGCTTTATCTCTCTCGTGATATGACGACGCTGTGGTTGAGGTAGAGGAGCTGAAAAGAATGACGAGTACGCATTTGTCTGTGGGTGTGCAGCTGATGTTGCAGTTTGTCAATTATCAAGTGAGGATACATTTGATGTTGTAGTTTGTCAATTGTCAAGTGAGGATACATTTGATGTTGTAGTTTGTCAATTGTCAAGTGAGGATACATTTGATGTTGTAGTTTGTCAATTGTCAAGTGAGGATACATTTGATGTTGTAGTTTGTCAATTGTCAAGTGAGGATACATTTGATGTTGTAGTTTGTCAATTGTCAAGTGAGGATACATTTGATGTTGTAGTTTGTCAATTGTCAAGTGAGGATACATTTGATGTTAAGAGTCAATGACGAACTTCTCGTTGTTTTTCTCTGTCAGGTCGTTATTGAGAAAATTTGTTTCACTTCCGCAACCGTGATTGCTTTTAGATTCTTGAACAGTAACCGTCTTGATACTTTTTTTGGGTGTGATGTCTCTTACGTCACTTCCTTGTTATGTAAAAGGGAAGTAAGAGGTGAGGGCGTACATTTCATGTATTCTATATCAGAATGAGTAATTGTAAAACTGTGTTTTAAAAGTACTCATAACATAATTGGTAAGAAAGAAAATTTAAGATACATATTTTTCAAAATTACTTTTACTGTTTAATTTCAATAATTTCAATTTTACTTTTTTGATACTGTTTTAAAATTTTTCAAATAAATCGAGCTGGTGAACACTATATATGATTGTTAGTTCAAGTATGTCCATCTATGACTGCTTTCAAATGGTTATAGTAGTGCATATTAGTTATATTAAGTAAACAGGATGCATTACTACATTAGTTATATTAGAGAAACAAGTGATGCAGTATTAACTATAGATTGTTATATTAAGGAAACGAGTGATACAGTATTATTAAAGCATTGTTTTCACGCCCTACTCCGTCAATAATAGAAATAGTTGTAGTAAACAGGTTTGGCTGTATTAATAATATATTGTTTTCATGCCAAGCTTCGTCAATAATAGGAACCGTTCTAGTAAACAGGTTTGGCTGTATTAATTATATATTGTTTTCATGCTCAGCTCCGTCAATAACAGGAACATATTAGGCAAACAAGAGTGACTATTAATATTGTTTTCATACCCTACTGGCCTACTCAGTCAACAGCAATGAATAGTTATAGTCGACAGGAACACTTCAAACAGGTGTGGCTGTATTAATCAGGCCTGGATTACATTTTGGTATCAGATGCGTGATTTAAACTGCAACATGGCAGTTGCGGTGTCCTTAATGGCGACTCATGTACGAAAGGTTTGACATGTCACAGGTCCATAACGTCTGCTTCAGCTCCCAGTCATTGCTGTCGACTCTTTATCATCCTACATGAGCGCCCTGTCAGTGCTGTGGACTAATCTAACAAATATGTGACACGTTCCCTGACTTTACCATCGTATATGAGCGCCCTGTCAATGCTGTGGACTAATCTAACAAATATGTGACACGTTCCCTGACTTTACCATCGTATATGAGCGCCCTGTCAATGCTGTGGACTAATCTAACAAATATGTGACACGTTCCCTGACTTTACCATCCTATATGAGCGCCCTGTCAATGCAGTGGACTAATCTAACAAATATGTGACACGTTCCCTGACTTTACCATCGTATATGAGCGCCCTGTCAGTGCTGTGGACTAATCTAACAAATATGTGACACGTTCCCTGACTTTACCATCGTATATGAGCGCCCTGTCAATGCAGTGGACTAATCTAACAAATATGTGACACGTTCCCTGACTTTACCATCGTATATGAGCGCCCTGTCAATGCAGTGGACTAATCTAACAAATATGTGACACGTTCCCTGACTTTACCATCGTATATGAGCGCCCTGTCATTGCTGTGGACTAATCTAACAAATATGTGACACGTTCCCTGACTTTACCATCGTATATGAGCGCCCTGTCATTGCTGTCGACTAATCTAACAAATATGTGACACGTTCCCTGACTTTACCATCGTACATGAGCGCCCTGTCAGTGCTGTGGACTAATCTAACAAATATGTGACACGTTCCCTGACTTTACCATCGTACATGAGCGCCCTGTCATTGCAGTGGACTGAACTCGAAAACCTGCAGCGTATTACCTGCCCACGGTGTCATCCTTCTTGAGTGACCAGTCATTAGTGTCGACCCTACTGGAATGACATGTTACCAGTCCGTAGCATCCAAGTGGTGGTCACGCTGAGTGTCACAATTGTCACTTTGGACGCCTTCAGCCGGCCTTGGCCGGAGGCACCAAGCGCGCGAATTAAAATATCTGCCTCAGCAGAGCAAGTCTATGAACCACAGTAGTTCTTATTATAACACACCAATGGGAGTGGGGTGGGGTGGGGACGGAGGCTTTCCCCACTCAGGGTCCAGGAGTGAACGCCTATCCGCTGTGAATGGTGAAGTGTTTGAAGCACAAAAAGTTAACATGCTCTCACGGTGATCTTCACTGGGATCATTGTCGTCGAAGAGACGTTCACGGTAAAAACACCCATCTGCTGTATTTTGAGCCGATACGTGAGACAAGTGATAAATATGCATGTATATCATATTAACGATGGGGGGAGTGCGGGGTGGTAGTGGGCAAAATCCGGGTATAAACACATGTAACTGTTGTATCTAGGGTAGTTATTTGAGGCCAGTAATCATCATGCATACTCCAGTGCTCCTGATTTAGGGGTGCGTGGGTGGGTGGGGGATGTCATTGAACTCGACCTTTCGGTATATACACATATCAGATGTAAGAGAAGACATAATTGAAGCACAGTAATGCGATAGTAATAGAAAAGGGAGGGGGGCGGGAGAGATGAGGCTTTGATCTTGGTGACCCGTCTATTTTTAACTCAGCAGATACTTGAGAGAGTAATGAATATGCATGTATGCTCAATGATTTTGAGGGGGAGGGGATGGGGCGTTGTAAAAGCAGTCTGCTGCCGTAACCAGAAGAGCAATAATTAACACAATCACGAACATGATGGAGGGCGTTGGGAGGGTGTTGGCACCCTGCGATCCTTATAGGAGGAATCCATCTACTGTGACCGAGTAAACCGTTTAAATACAGTATGTTAAAATAGCTACGCTAGTCGTTGGGAAATGGCGGGTGTTGAATTGCGTTATGTATGTTTTATCGGTAGGTAAACATCAAAATCACGTATTGTCGTCGGCTTTTTCTTACGTTTTGGCACAGTTCGAACGCCTACTTAGAGTTTCTTAGTTTCTATGACAGAAGTCTGCATTGATTTCGTTAACTGCTAACACTCGTGTAAACAGCGCCTGGTTTTGATGGTTCATGAATTAACATACTAAAGATGTGTTGTCTCTTGCAACCCCAAAACAACCCTAAAGGATAATTCATACAAGAGTGAATATTTCTTGAAGAAGAAACAATCGTGCAAGAGTGAATGTTCCTTGTAGAAGAAAGAAACATCGTACAATAGTGAATGCTCCTTAAGATTCCACTCCTCTGAAATCCGGATTTGTTATAGAGGCGTTGAAGGCCTGCTAAAAATACTGCCATGATAATTAATATATAATCTGCAGTTGTATGGGTATTTGAAAAACAGACACATGTTGGCCGATGTTGATGCTAATATCGATTTCCCGGACATCAACATCCAGCAGATACTTGAACCATAGTGACTAAAATCCAGGAAGCCATAATGCTTAGCTAGGGATTAATAGTGCTTCTGGTAGCTAACATATTGAGCGTCTAAAACACATTAAGAGGCGTTGACTTTGAATTCTCTGGCACGCTGTGGACACCCATTGAGTTGTAAGAGAAAATATGTTTTAAAAACGTTAAGGAATGAATAATATTTTCGATTGATCATTATTAAGGCTATTAGTTCGTGCTCTCGAACTGATTCATAAATCATTCTAAATTGCATTGAATTATTCTGTAGAACGCAAGGTATTATGTTCGTTGGCAGACTACGTTTTGAGACTGATACACATAACTTATATTGTTTGCTTCAAAAATTGAATAATGTTTATTTCAAAAGCATATATATGTATATTACTGTATTATATTTTCATCCACAAAATTAAATATGTGCATGAATATAGAAGAATTGCACATTTCACCATGTAGTTTGTTTAAGCGTTAAATGAGTTATCTCCTCGGTAGATCTTCATTTATAATCATTTGTGGAATATACACTTTGTTGCTATATAACCTAAATTTGTTTAGCTTTTTCCTTAATATTTTGCTTAGTACTGCTGGGCAAAATATAATTACATTTTATCTACTTGTTATGTATGTTTCTTGCAAGATTTGTCTTTCTTTCTAAATATATATAGTTTTCCAGAGATATATATATATAGCTCTGTCTGTGCATAACGCTAAAACGTCCTAGACCCACGAGCATGTGGTGGGGAGGGATTTTGGTTTTTAGCATATGGCCAGCTTTACCCTCGAGCACGTGGGAGATTTTTTCGCAAAGCCAGCTTTATGTTGATTGTCGCGTTCAAAATACTCATTAAAATAAACTGACAGTCAGTGTAATTTGCTCGAATTTTCACTTGCAATGTGACTTATAATCAAACACACGGGAGGTGGGGTTTTTTTGCCACATGGCCAGCTTTATGTTGTAATGTCGCGTTCATAGGAATGGGAAGGAAGGAGGCGAGGAAGGAATGGAGGGTGGGAGGGGGAAGGAAGAAGGGAGGAAGGAAATTCTGTCTTTCTGTGTATAACGCTAAAGTGTCCTTGACCTTCGAGCCATGGAAAGTTTTTTTTTGTTTTCACATGGCCAGCTTTATACTGCATTTATACTGCATTGTCACGTTCAAAGAACTCATTTAAAAAAACCATCAGGCAAGGTATAGTGATCAAACACATGGGAGTTTTTTTTTAGTCACATGGCCAGATTTATGTTGCATTGTCGCATTCATGGGAATGGGAAGGGAGGGAGGGGGGAAGATGAAGGGAGGAAGGGAGTTTTCATATGGCCAGGAAGGAAGGAGGGAGGGAGGGAGGAAGTAGGTTTTCATATAACCAGCGTAAGTTGCATTGTCGCGTTCACGAAACAGTGACAACATCAAAGTACTCATTAAGAAACCGGGTCAAGGTCATTTGCTAAATGATGCTCGAATTTTCACTCATAATGTGACTTATAATCAAGCTTTCCAATTAAACAAATTCATTTATGTTCCTAGCAATGCATTCATTTTAATATTATAGTAGCTTATAAATTTATTTGGTATTGCCAGGCTTAATATAGCTACTTGGTACCTATCTTACTTGTCTGGGTTTCTTGATAGAGTTGTCTTTGCATAATTGGTTTACTAGTAAAACTATTGTGGAATGAAGATATACTTATTTGCTATTATGTATATATATACTTTATGTAAAATTGCAGTATTTTAGTTTAGGGTTGTTGTGTCAAATATACTGTAACTTGCCATATTTTTTGGTATACTATGTTGCTTATACTATAGTCAGCTTAGTTTTGCTACCGATTTAAATTGCAATTAAAATTCCTGTTTTGTGTGAGAGAGAGAGAGAGAGAATAATTGCATATGTATATAATCAAATTTATAACTGACCTCCACGACTTAAAAAGCTATACCCAGCAGCAGCAGCGTCACTCGACCTGCTGGCTGATGGCAAAGCGCTACGCCGTACAGCGTCACTCGATTGGGTTCCACGATAGCACAGCCTCACTCGATCTGCTGGCTGATGGCAAAGCGCTACGCCGTACAGCGTCACTCGACTGGGTTCCACGATAGCACAGCGTCACTCGACCATTATAGTATCTCTCGATTGGCAGTAGGCCTACTTTTCAAACGTACAAAGTACCAGTCATATATACACATCTTTGCGTTGTTTGACTGAGGACAACATGGCTTTCGTGTACTGGACACAAAAATAAAATTAAAATAAATATATAGATTAATTTTATGGACATCAAGGGCGATCGCTGACATCAACATAGCTGTTGATAACAGTTAACTTTCACTGTCCCGTCGTTTAATTTGGATAATTAGAGCTGTGTTATGTACGTGTGTGTGTGTGTGTGTGTGTGTGAGGGTGTTGAAAATAGCTAAAAACGTTTATGCAAAATTAACTGTATGCAGACATACACACAATAGCATTAACAACGATAGCAACACACACACACACACACACACACACACACACACACACACACACACACACACACACACACACACACACAAACACATAGATGTACACCAAATTGTATATTTCCTTGAAAGTAAGCATACCTGATTTTCATTTATTTTATTCTTTTCAAAATAGCTTACCTTCACAGTATACTTTAAAATACTTTTTTTTTTTACTCGCGAGTTTCTTGCATTCGCCAAGTCTTGTTCTATTTTTGTGCCTGGAAGTGTAGACATCTGAAATTAATTATTAATAGACCACTGCAGTCTGAAGGGAGGTAAGCCATTCTTTCGTCCGCTACGTTCCAGGCAAAGAGATTTCTGCTTCTGTTTGTTGATCACATCTAACAGTCGCAGCTACGAATTGATGCCATCCGCGCCCGTTTAACCGCAATGTCATCGGGACGGAGGGGGGGAGGGAGGGAGAGAGAGAGTAAAGAAAGGAAGAAAATGTTGGCGATGGTTAGAAGAGGGTGGTGGTGGTGGTGGGCATTATTATTCTCTTTTTTCTTTTAAAACTATTCTCCCACACACACACTCCGCACAAAGTCATGCCTTCGTCATTCTCTCCCAGACTAGACCTTGTCTTGCTGGCATTGCCATAGCAACCAGAGCAATCCAGGCCGGGTCGGACTAAAGGAGAGGTGTGGAGAGCAAAAAGACCGAGTGAAGAAGAAAGGAGGGGTGGAGTTCGTATGTGTGTGTTGGGGGGAGGGGGGGGGCAGCAGAGTAAGGGTTGGAAATATTAGAATCTATGGGACAGCGCTGTAGTTGATTAGGCGAACTCCCTGGAGACGGGACCCTCGCAGTTGATCTGACTATCAATCTTCATAATGTCGCACTCGCAGCGGAGGTGAAGGCTTGCTATCGCAAGCAATGAAATGTAGTTGTTCAATCCAGCCGTTGTTGACCGGATGGTCAAGTTGTTATTGTTACTTGGGATTGGTGGAGGGGCTATCCTTTTTATTTTCATTTTATACGGAAAAAAAAATTGTTGTAAATAGTGTTAGGAAATCTGCTGACGTAATTTTTTTGTATGTTTCTGTTGACGTCACTTTTAGACAGAATTGTTTCCCTTTCATTCTGTCTATTTCTCTCCCTGATTTTTGCATGCCTGGTTGTAAGCCTGTCACTATTTATCCCCGTGTCTGTTTGCCCTCCCTGTATTTGTGTGAGTCTCTGTATAGGTCTGTCTGTCTACTCTCTATTTGTCTCTATGTCTTTCTCTATGTATGTATACCCTCTCTCTAATTGTCTATAAGTTTCTCTACCCACCTCTATTTGTCTCTCTATAAGTCTCTCTGCCCTGTCTCTCTTTGTCTCAATATACGTCTGCTCTCTCTCTCTCTCTCTCTCTCTCTCTCTCTCTCTCTCTCTCTCTCTCTCTCTCTTTCTATTTGTCTCTCTAGAAGTTTTTCTGCCCTCTCTTTATTTATCTCTTTGTCTTTCTATAAGTTGGCTGTCTCTCTCTTTTACTCCTAGTTTTAGTCTTACTCCCTTTCTCCTTCGCCTTTCGCAATTACTTTCTTTCAGTCTTTCTTTCTAGCTCCAGAATTAAAAATAGATTCACTGTATTTATTGGCTGGGAGAGGGGAACAACATTTATATATTGTTGTCAGTCTGCTTTTTTTTGAAAATAGTTTTGTCGAATTTGAATAACTGCATAAAAACGTACACTGCCCACATCAGTAACTGCTGTGACCTCAACACTACGCGAAATGTCTACATCATTTCTACACTGCCCATATCAGTATCAGTAACTGCTGTGCCCTCAACACTACGTGAAGTGTCCACATCATTTCTACACCGCTCGCATCAGTATATGCACTGCTCCAAACCCGCACTGCCCACATCCACACGTGAAATGCCCTCATCAATGCATGCCCACATCAGTGCGTGGCACTGCCCTGCGCTTGAAACACCTTAAAACGTTATTGAACGTTTTTACCAGCCATTCGCAAAAAAGTTCTCCGTCCTAATCCACCTATCCTTAAACAGATTACTTAATCGACGCATTGATCTGACCCTGTATTCCTGTCAAGGTTCACCGTTTATTTATCTAACAAATCATCTTGCATGTGTTTTCATGTCCGTCCTCAAAAATCAGAGGTATTTGTGAAGTAGACTGTAGGCAGTAGGCAGTAGACTGTAGACTGTAGGCAGTAGGCAGTAGGCAGTAGACTGTAGACTGTAGGCTGTAGACTGTAGACTGTAGGCAGTAGACTGTAGACTGTAGACTGTAGACTGTAGGCAGTAGACTGTAGACTGTAGACTGTAGGCAGTAGGCAGTAGGCAGTAGAAGAAAGAGATTACTAACAAAGTTTTCTTTTCGTGTTCACAAGTGTAAAGGACCGGAACCGTCCCACAAACACAAACACAAAGCACGTGATTGACGAATTTGTCAGTAGTTCAATAATATAGTCCATTGTTTGGTCCTATAATAACTTTTTCTGTTGATTTCAGTGGTATTAAGGTATTCAAATCAGTTTTGTAACTCACTTAGAGCCAAAGTTATGATTTTTTCAATATTTAATTTCTTTTTAAATTTTACGCTACAAAATCTTGTCGAACAATATAATTCGATCTCGTAATTGCTTAATTAATTTGTCAGTAGTTCAATAATATAGTCCATTGTTTGGTCCTATAATCTTGTCGAACAGTATGAATCTATCTAGTAATTGCTTAATTAATTAAGTCAGAGAGTGAGTGACATCTCGAGTTAGTCAGTCAAAATCGTGCGAAAAGTAATTCAGTCTCATGTCATGGCAGTCAGTCATTCAGTCCCGTGTCAAGTCAGCCACCTGTCAGTCTCCTGATCAGTCATTCAGTTAGTTACTCGTTCATTCATATCTTTAGGCACATGTCTTGTCAATCCTTCAGCGGCATAGTCAGCAATTTATTCTTATGTTCGGTCTGTGAGTCACATGTTCAGTCAGTCATTCAGGCACGTAGTCGGTCAATCCTTTAGTCACGTGTTCAGTCAATTATTTAATCATATAGTCATTCATTCTTTTAGTGTAATGTTCTCTCAGTCAGTCAGTCACAGGCTCACAAAATTTTCGTCCCACACTTGTCAGTTATTGAATCCCACGCTTGGTAGGTAAATCGTAGAACCGTACTCTTGGTAAGTCATGGGTTCTGGTAGTAAGCCATGATTCACGTGCTTGTCATTCATCAAAGCACACCTCAGTAATTCAGGGAGTCATAAAGTAAGTCAAAGGAGGCACACTTGCCCGTCAGTCAGGAATATACTTTGTATCCATAATCAGTTAGTGAGTTTCTCGGCCAATCCAATACTTTTACATTTTTTAATTTTTTTCCAGTAATCTAAAGGGGTTTATATCAGATATATTTAACAATACTCTTTTAAAGGGGTTTATTGACGTCTATTTTGCGGTTTATTGCAAAATAGACGTCAATAAACCCCTTTAAAAGCGTATTATTGCATGATTTACCTAAAGCTAATAAAATGACGACACTCATTTTATCGACTCCTGCTTTATCTCTTTGTTTTTGTTTTTTCTACACGCATTCAGTATTCTCTCTCTCTCTCTTTATTCCTCTCTCTCACACACACATACACAAACATATGCAAAGAGCAACAAACTGCTGTATTCCTTTTCTTATACATACAGAATTCCCCCCTTCCCCCAAAATACGACACACCTAACTGTCCTATTGAGTGTTAAAACACTCCAACAGAATACTAAAGAGATTATGACCATCGGAAGGCCGTCGATGGGTTTATAAAGCTGATCAAGCTTGGCCTTTAGGGACGACACACGTACAGAGAAATAGCGCTCGTCTCTCTTCAGTCGGAATTCTTGTTTTTTGTTTTTTTTTTTTTGGGGGGGTGTTGTTCCCCCCCCCCCTTCTTTTTTTGTATTTTTAAATTTCTCTTCTTTTTAGAATAGTGCTTGACGTCACCTCGGTTATAATCTTTGGCCATTGATTTGCCTTTATAGGATTTTTTCCTTCTTTCTGAGTGCAATTTTAAAAAATTCTTAAATATCAAGTTGTTCTATATTTGCCGTTTAATTAAAAAAGAAAAAAAGATGAAAAAGTTTTTGCGCATTGTACTGAAGGGTACTTTTTTTTTTTTAAGGCAAAATTATTTTTTATTAATTTTCAACTTTCTTTTTTTATTTTTTCCACCGCTGAAGTCTTGGAATCGCTGAAGATTTTATAATTTTCTTTCTTTAGTGACTATATGATACTTAAAAAAATTGCAACACGGCGCTTACTTCCTGCTAGAGTTGTCTTACCAATTTCAATCTTTCAGCAGCACCATCATGGAACTAGCTGAACTTCCAGTTGGGTGAGTATTATAGTGATTGTAGAATTAGAACAATGTTCAATCAGTTGATCTAGTATTCCGTTTGTGGAACCAGTGCGATGTTCAATCAGTGGTATTGCGCTTTTGTTGGAATTTTCCCGTATATGACGATAAATTTAATGCAGTGCCATTCATGACGTTCTGTTTAATACTTAATATATTGCACACTCGTGACGTTAGATTTAACACGGTACACATTGATGACGTTAGATTTAACACGGTACACATCATGACGTTAAGTTTAGTATTGGAACAGTGTACAGTCTTGATGTTAGATTCACTACAGTACTTATTCATGATGTAAGTTTTAGTATATAAAGGAATGTTCATTCTTGACGTAGATTTAACACGGTGCACTTTCATGACGTTAGAGTTAAAACGGTGCACATTCATGACGTTAGATTTAACACTGTGCACATTCATGACGTTAGATTTAACACGGTGCACATTCATGACGTTAGAGTTAACACGGTGCACATTCATGACGTTAGATTTAACACTGTGCACATTCATGACGTTAGATTTAACACTGTGCACATTCATGACGTTAGATTTAACACTGTGCACTTTAATGACGTTAGAATTGTGCACTTTCTTGATGTTAGATTTAAAAGGGTACACATTCCTGTCGTTAGTTTAACAGGCTAAACATTCATGACTTTAAGTTAAAAAAGAGAAATGGTCCATATGTAGAATTGATATATTACTCAATGTCTGGGACTAGCGTTATGTCTCATTTATAGAATTAAGATATTCCATTTGTGGAAAAAAATTCCTTTCATGGGATTAGCAACATGTTCCAAATGTGCAATTTATAACATATTCTGTATACTGTAAAATTTTCTGTAACCTATTTTTAAATTTAAATTGTTATATAAATTGCTATGTCAGAGTAACCCGACCGTGGGCACTCCTTATGATGTTATTTTTGAAAGTATCTGAATTGAAGTAAACAGCTTAATGCAAGAATATTCTAGATTGCTGATGTAATGCAAACTGAGTGAATAGTTTTCAATTATCCAATTATTATTTACGAAAACAAAACCAGTCACTGGGCTGAGATTAAAAAGTTACTTGCTGTAGGAAATTCTCTGTTCTCTGATCACTTTGAATCTAAAGTTGCAAGAAGAAAGTCTGGCTTTGAAAGGCAGTCATTAGTTTGATGGTGAGTTAGACTGACTGGTTGAGAGAGAATGGGCTTTCGAACATTTAATGCACTTTAACTATTGATGTTATACGTGTGTTTATGAGAGATGTACTAATTTCTTTCTACAAATTCTTGAACTAAGCTGCACATATGTAGTGTGTTAACACTTGACATTGTTTGATATGCTGTATTTATTTTACCATGTGTATATTGGGCTAATTAATACTGTTGCAGGAAATTGTAAGTTGAGAATGGAATGTAAGATAGAATGGAGTTATATTGTGATAAACGGGAAACTTAGGTTTGCTCCTTAATTATATTTTACAGTGAGTAAGTGGCCTTTAGGGTTTCAACCTTGAGTTTCACCTTTTGAGTTTGAGTTTGAACTTAAGTTTTGAGCTTCAAGTTTCAAGTCCAATGTTTACCAGTTATAGACCTGAGTTACTGGGAAGACACAGGAAATGTTTGTTGTGGTGTGTGTTAAGTGTAAGGGAGCACACTACACACTTTGATGTATCAGAGCAAAGTACACAGGGTTCGTTCTGGAAAATTTTAGTACATTAATGTGACAGAATTGTTGTGATTGTGTTCTGCTTGAAGGAACATACACAGTGAGCAGAGCACTCAAGCAGAGGAAAGTGCATGTTAGTGTTTTCCATGCTTGTGTTGGGAGACGTGTTGACACGGACATTGGTGACATTGTGACTTTGTGACATTGTTGCAAAGGCAAGCAAAAGACTGTCAAAGTAGTGCTTAATCCAGGTTAATCCAAAGATTCTAATAACCTACCTGTAATAACTCCATTTTTACTCTCTAATAGGACTAACCTGCGATTTGTATGGACTCATTGTTCAATTGCAATATATACTTTTATATAGAGAGAGGGAATGTGTACGTAAAATTATCTGAACGAGCGTTTGTGGAATATTGATGTCAAGTAATTAATCTATTTCATTATAATTGCCATATGTATCTTTCATTGTTCTTTTAATAAATTTATTGACCTTCTTCTGCATATTGATAATAATCTTATGTTGGAGAAGAAAGGGGGTGAGTGGGGGCTCGATAAATATAGATTAAAGATGGATTTGTCTTCTTTAGCAAGACGTTTTCCACGAATAATATGTGACTGTAAATGTTGCTTTTATGTTGTGTAATAGAGAAAACGTTTACAGCGCCGGAAAAAAAATCACCCAAGTGAGAGAGACGAGTGGTGTCTGCTCTAGGATCATATAAGATTCTCACCACTTGCAGTTAGTTATGAAAGATTAATTAATAATTATAATCATTTTCATTAACTAAGCGGCTTGCCTGTCACACTATGAAACTAGCATGTCGTTTATTCTGTGTAATTGGAGAATTGTTCCATTTGTGATATTTGTTAAATTATTATAATTGAAACCTGCCTGCCATGTTAACAAGCGTTTTATTCATGGAATATTGGCAGCAATCTCATTCTTGTTTCCATTAATTAATAGCTACATTTGTTCCTTTTTCATATTTCTATGAAAGTATTTACATTTGGTGTGATACTTAGTGCAATGATTAATGTATACAACTTTTAAAATATTACTTATAATAGTACGACCGAGTAGTATGACATTTAGTGCAGTTATTAATATTTCGACAGACATAATAATTTGTATCAATTATTCATTGCTATTGATATTCATATTGACTGACCGACTAGTTTATCATTTACTCATTAATTAATGTATTGACTGACCGAATTGTTTACCATTTATTCACTGATTAGTGTATTGACTGACCGACTAATTTACCATTTATTCATTGATTAGTGTATTGAATGACCGACTTGTTTATCATTTATTCATTGATTCATATAATGACTGACCGTCCAGTTTATCATTTACACATCGATTAATATATTATCAGACCAACTAGTTTATCATTTACTCATCGATTAGTTTATTGATTGACCGACCTGCTTACCATTTATTTATTGATTAATGTATTGACTGACCGACTAGTTTATAATTTAATCATTGATTAATATATTGACTTATTGTGTACTTTGTCATTTACACATTGATTAATATATTGACTGACCGACTAGGTTTATCATTTACTCATTGATTAGTATACTGAATGACCAACTAGGTTATCATTTACTCATTGATTAATATATTGACTTATTGTGTACTTTGTCATTTACACATTGATTAATATATTGACTTATTGTGTACTTTGTCATTTACACATTGATTAATATATTGACTGACCGACTAGGTTTATCATTTACTCATTGATTAATATATTGACTGACCGACTAGTTTCACATTTATTCAGTGTCTAATATATTGAATGATCTACTAATTTCATATTTACTCATTAGTTATTATATGAATGTCCGACCAGTTTATCATTTACTGATTATTATAAAATTTTGTTTGCGTTACATGCCTGCTACCGAATGTTTTAAAATTTACTCAGAAATTAATATATCGAATGATTGACTAGTTTAAGATTTATTCAAAAATTAATATATCGAATGACCGACTATTTATAATTTACTCAGAAATTACTATATCGAATGATTGACTATTTTAAGATTTATTCAGAAATTAATATATCGAATGACCGACTATTTATAATTTACTCAGAAAAATTAGTATATCGAATGACCAACTAATTTAACATTTAGTCGGTACTTAATATGTCGAATGTCTGATAGCTTAACTTTTAGTTGGTAATTAATATATCGAATTTAATGTAGTCTACGTTTTTTGGACGCCTGCGACCGAATGCTGTAAAATTTTCTCTGTTGTTGATATATTGAACTAGTTTTATTTTAATTTGGACGCCTGCGACCGAATACTGTAAAATTTTCTCTGTTGTTGATATATTGAACAAGTTTTATTTTAATTTGGACGCCTGCGACCGAATGCTGTAAAATTTTTCTCTGTTGTTGTTATATTGAACTAGTTTTATTTTAATTTGGACGCCTGCGACCGAATGCTGTAAAATTTTTCTCTGTTGCTGTTATATTGAACTAGTTTTATTTTAATTTGGATGACTGCGGTCGCATAACATTTAACGCAGTGATGAAATATATCGAGTTTGTTATGGTAACTATGATCGACCTGCTTAAAATTTAACGCAGTAAAAGTAATCAAGTCTTTGGCTCTGACCTTGCCCTTTGTACCCTTCAAGTTTAACAGCACATACTGATCAGCGAAACCCACCTCGCCCCACAGCGTAAATGCGTGCTTTTTTTTTCTACATGGTGAGCAGGAGGAAAATGTGGAACTTCGCTCCACATTGTAATAGAAATGTTTCTATTCGTCATTGTACAGGATGAGGTGTATTGCATTCATGTTTTCGGGTCACTGCGAGAATTCCGAATCGATCTCGGCCTGCGTGTTATTCTCTGGACGCCCTTTTGGGCTGCCATCTTGAGAAGTCTGATTTGATTGCTCGTGTTCGCTCTTTTGCTTCTGACCTACTAATGCGAGTGAAAAAAATGATATATCTCCTTTAGTAAACTCTGTCAAAGTGTCATTGTCTTTCGACACAGTATCTAGTATGTATGTGTAGGTGTGTATCTATAGGCCTCTATTGTCCCATTTTCTTCCGCCATATACATATGTGTGTATATATAAATAAAATGTCATTTTCTTCTTATAGTGGATGGGGAACTTACCTGATATGAGGGGCGGGGCATTCGCACGAGTTGAAGGGTTGGCATTCATATGAAATGATGGTCGGGAATTCACACGAAGTTTGTAGCGGAGAATTCACCTAAGTGAGAGGGAGCATTCACACGAAGTAACAGGTTGAGCATTTCACTTCAAATGACAGAGTAGGGCAGTCACATAAAATGATGGTGGGGCATTCATGCGAAACGAGGGGTGAGAGTTTTCACTGGAAGTCTTGGTGAGGCAGTCCTACGAAATGATCTAGGAGCGTTCACACGACGTAGGGGGGGGGGGGGGGGGTTGGGTCGTTTACAGGTAGTGAGGGGTGAAACATTGACATGTACCGAGAGGTGGGCCATATCAGACAGACACAGTATAACTCAGTTACTCGTTATTTCATTCGGACACGCATCCACTACTTCAATAATTTGTTCATTTCACTCTGATGCACTCCCTCCTTTAGTTACATGTTATTTTCATTCGGACACTCACCCACTCCCTCAGTTACATGTTATCTTCATTCGGACACTCACCCACTCCTTCAGTTAAATGCTCTTTTCAAACAGGATGCCCACCACCCACCTAACATTTCCTCTTGGTCGGTCTTTAATGAGTTACACTCGAGTATATGATGATGAATGTACAGTGTAATCACTCAGTTAATCTCTCTAGCCCTCAGACCATTAGCAGTCAACTGATCGCATTGCGCTTGTGTTTTCAACAGCATCTCCAGAATCCTCCTGCTTTCCAGAGCGCGGCACGGGAACTTTTAGAATGGTGCTCTGATACGCGGGCATTCCAGCTGCAGTTTGAAGAGGGACTGATGAACTGCCTGACCGTAAGTACAACAATAATTATGTACTTATTCCACTGCTCTCTTCTGTGGCCTTTATCAGCGGTCGTCTCCCTTTGTCTGTTGTATCGACGTTCTCGTTTTGTATTGAAGTTTCAAATCTCCTGTAGAAAGTTCATATACGAGACTAGTGTACTAGGTTCAAGATTCCTGTAGAAAGTTCATACACGAGACTAGTGTACTAGGTTCAAGATTCCTGTAGTAAGTTCATATACGAGACTAGTGTGCTAGGTTCAAGATTCCTGTAGTAAGTTCATATACGAGACTAGTGTACTAGGAAGATTCCTGTAGAAAGTTCACATACGAGACTAGTGTACTAGGAAGATTCCTGTAGAAAGTTCATATACGAGACTAGTGTACTAGGTTCAAGATTCCTGTAGAAAGTTCATATACGAGACTAGTGTACTAGGTTCAAGATTCCTGTAGTAAGTTCATATATCTTCTAGTGTGCTAGGTTCAAGATTCCTGTAGTAAGTTCATATACGAGACTAGTGTGCTAGGTTCAAGATTCCTGTAGAAAGTTCATACACGAGACTAGTTTACTAGGTTCAAGTTTCCTCTAAGACGTTCGTATACGAGACTTGTGCACTAAGTTCAAGCATTGTGTAGAAAGTTCGTATCTACGAGAATCGTGTATTTGATTCAAGCTTCCTATAGGAAGTTTGTTAACGAGACTAGTGTACTAGGTGCAAGCTTCCTGTAGACAATTTTATACGAGACATATATACCTGTAACAGCCTGGTCAGCGACCCAGAAAACAGTATAAGGATCTATCTAAAAGATTTCCGGCAAGGAAGTATGACATGAATATTATTTATATATATATCGATACCCTCCCGGGTTTCGGGCATGCCTAATTTGCTTTAGGGATTATCTTCCAAATAGAGTGCTGCCTCTTACCAAAAAAACAAACAAACAGTGGCTCTGTTTCACCTCGACAAACACTCGGCTTCAGACACAAGATATGACAAAGGGAGAGTATTGAAGCAACAAGAACAACTACGGATACACAAATTATATCTAATGGCTTCAGGAATCCCAAAGATGTACAAACAAGAATCAGTAAATGATCTCTCTAATTCGTCATTCTAAAACGTCTCTGTAAGTCAGAAATGTTTAATCGACTAAATATTTAAGATAATTCTTTTTTCTTCTTTTTTTTTGTTTATGCCGGCTTATTGTTCTCACAATCTTCTGAATCAGTTGAGCGTTTCTTTCAGTCAAAATTCCGGGTAAACAAACCGTAAAACTTAACAAATATTCCTTCACACTAGAGAACAAACTAAAACAGCAACAGGTAGAAAAGAAGAATGCTGGCAGGAAGGAAGGAAGGAAGGAAGGAAGGAAGGAAAGAAGGGATTAAGGAAGGAAGGAATACTAATAATGAATAAGATTGGAAGAAGTCCTTTTCGAGAATTGAACACGACTGAACAAACGAGTTATAGCCAAACTGTCGACAATACTGAACGGACATTTTTTCATACTTCCTTTTTAGAACAGTAAAACTAAGTAGGTTTTGAACAAGCACTGAACACATAACCACGATTGAACATATAACCACGATTGAACATATAACCATGATCGAACACCTACCGAACATAGTGAGGTAACATAGCTCAAGCTTTGACAGATATATTTGAATATTCATTTTAATCCTATTTATTCGCAATATTCAAATATTTAACTTTTTTCTCAGTTTTCAATTTTTAACTTCATATAGCTTCTTCGCTGCATCCGTGTATTATTATTTTTTTTTTACTCTGTTCGAATATTACTTTTTCACTCTAAAGAAATAGTATGTAGTTCTTAATTACATGCTTAAAAACCCTGAAGAATATTGTTTTACATCGATATAACTGTCAGCAGTTTGTGAGGGGTTTTCCCCCCAAATTAGTAAACTAGGATCTAACGATTATTCAAAGTTTGAACAAAGAAGGTAAACATATACTGTAGCGAAGGTTGGAGATCTTTTTCAAAACACATTACAACTTTGTGCAAGCTTTAATTTTGCTGATTAATTGAAATTGATTTTCGAGATTGTTTGAATTATTTTAGTATTCCCCCCATTTCCTGATTCACACTTCTGCAAACGTATGTAATGTGAAAGTTCGGGCATGCTGTGACTCCGATGTTTTGTCGTTCTTGAGAAATATTTATTACTCTGTATTTGCATTGATAAGCAATTCAGTATGTTTATTAACACTTCTTTTGTCTCTCTCTCTTTGTCTCTCTCTCTCTCTCTCTCTCTCTGTTAATGTATATATCATTATATGCCTCTCTCTTGATTATTACTGCCCTTTATGTGTGTGGTTGCTTCGTACTTCACCTATGTGGACACATCGCCCATCATTACTGCCAATTCACACAGTTAACACACACACACACACACACACACACACACATATTAAATATAAAAATGTCTGTCCCATTTTATTTAATTCCCAGATCATTTCTTTGCTTGTATATTTTTTCTCTCTTGCATATATTTTGTTCTGTCGTACATGCAGCCCCATCTTCTCCAACACGCACACATCATTCAAATTTCATTGCGCTTATTGCATGTTGTGCATAATGCTCTTGTTTTTGTTGAGTTTATTGCATGTTGTGCATAATGCTCTTGTTTTTGTTGAGTTTATTGCATGTTGTGCATAATGCTCTTGTTTTTGTTGAGTTTATTGCATGTTGTGCATAATGCTCTTGTTTTTGTTGAGTTTATTGCATGTTGTGCATAATGCTCTTGTTTTTGTTGAGTTTATTGCATGTTGTGCATAATGCTCTTGTTTTTGTTGAGTTTATTGCATGTTGTGCATAATGCTCTTGTTTTTGTTGAGTTTATTGCATGTTGTGCATAATGCTCTTGTTTTTGTTGAGTTTATTGCATGTTGTGCATAATGCTCTTGTTTTTGTTGAGTTTATTGCATGTTGTGCATAATGCTCTTGTTTTTGTTGAGTTTATTGCAAGTTGTGCATAATGCTCTTGTTTTTGTTGAGTTTATTGCATGTTGTGCATAATGCTCTTGTTTTTATCAAGAGTTGGAAGACGGCATAGTTTTTACATCACATTAATTATGAACACAGCTGTGAGTGCTTGTCGCTTAAAGTTGTCGCCCATCGCTCCATGCTGCGCATTGCAGTCTGGGTAAAGCTTTTCGCCAGCGCGAGGCATTCATTCTGAACGATGGACAATCAATCCATATTCTTTTATTTATAAGATTACATTAGATTATCAGCGTTAAAAATAAATACCGCCAGTAAAAAAAAAATGTCGTGCAGGTTTACGAGCCTTAATGGTAAGGTTAAGATCGGCTGTGTGTACTCATTTAACAGCACGCAAGAAGCAGACGGTAACGAGAGAGCGATCTGCCACACGTCACAATTAGTGATTTTCCATTACTAGCGTGTGAGTTGTCCACCCTTTCCATTTTCGCTGTTTTGTTCAGGGCTCGGGGGCGGGGGAGGGTAAGCTCATATAGTTATTAATTTCGTTTAGAAATATTATTATTTGATCATTCAGTACTTTGAGACAGTTTAAACAAATCATACTCTCTCATCCCCTACTTAACTCATTTTCACACGCAAGCATATACTTATTCATGTATGCTACACCTAACTATCATAGCTACTGATGCTTGCTACATCTACCATAGCCACTGATACACGATACACCGATCAATGCCATTGACTGCTATAGGCTACATCTATCATAAGCACTGATGAATGCTACGCGTATTATAGCTAGTGATAAACTCCCACTGATGAATGTTACACCTATCATAGCCATTGATGCATGCTACGCCTATTATAGCCCCTGCTGTATGCTACACTTGTCATTGCCAGAAGTGTATGATATAACCAAACGCCACAGGCATTGATGTATTTTACAGCTATCGTATTCATTGATTTATACCATCTTACTTATTGATATATGCTGCACCCAGATATCATGCAGATGATGTATGCTACACTCAACTGACACACCACCTATGTACACTACACAACTATTATACTGATACGTGCTACTATCTGATCGACTAATGTGTACATGCCTTATTATCATGCCTAATGATGTATGCTACGCCCATTTATTATACCCACTGATATGTGCCACGATGTATGATGTTATCTACACCTATTTATCATACCCATTGATATGTGCCATGATGTATGATGTATGCTACACCCATTTATCATACCCACTGATATGTGCCATGATGTATGACGTATGCTACACCCATTTATCATACCCACTGATATGTGCCATGATGTATGACGTATGCTACACCCATTTATCATACCCACTGATATGTGCCATGATGTATGACGTAAGCTACACCCATTTATCATACCCACTGATCTATCATGCACCAAACTATCGTAAATATGCCGCATCCAAATATCATATCGAATGGTGTCAGTTGCACCTTTTATATATATATATATATATATACACACACACACATGCTTGTTACACTCAACTATTATACTGATTAATACATGCTACACTGAACTCAATGATGACATTGCTAAAATTCATATTGAATTCATATCTTGTTTGTTAATTCCAACCCTCAGATATTATCTCCTTATTCCTAATCACACTACTTTTTAAACGGTCAGTAACTTCAGGACAGGGAGGATTTTATTTTCTCTCCCCTTTTTATGGTGCTGTCGGGCACGAACAGCTTTATGCTCGGTAGTCATCGTGTGTGTACGTATCACGTGACTTAAATCTTGTCGATCACTGGCTGCTGATCGTCTGTAATATTACATGGGTAAAGCAATGATAGATCACTGTACGTCGTTTGATGAAGCAGTAGTAGGAAGTCAGTTTTTTAATTTTGTGAAGCATTTGCAGTGAGGTCACTGTTGTCAGTTTGTTTAATTTTGTAAAGCAATGGTAGTGAGGTCACTGTTGTCAGTTTGTTTAATTTTGTAAAGCAATGGTAGTGAGGTCACTGTTGTCAGTTTCGAAAACAAATGGTGGTGAGGTCACGAACTGTATATAATAGTTTTGTAAAGCAATGGTAGTGAGGTCACTGTCGTCAGTTTCGAAAACAAATGGTAGAGAGGTCACCGTATGTAGTTTGGTAACTCACTGGTAGTGCGATTACTGTGCGTTGTTTAGTAAAGCAATTGTAGTGAGGTCACTGTGTGTAGTTCGGTAAAACAATGATAGTGAGGTCTCAGTGTGTAGTTCGGTAAAACAATGTGAGTGAGGTCTCAATGAAGTTTGAAGCAATGGGAATGAGGTCACTGTTTGTATAATATTGTAGGGAAATGGGTCACAGTGCGCAGTTTGATAAAACAATGGTAGTGAGGTCACTGTGTGTAGTTTGGTAAAGCAATGGTAACGCGGTCATTGTGCGGATTTTCAAAAAGAAGTGGTCACTGTGCAGTGTCGGAAGGAAATGGTAGCGAGGTCACCATGGTTATTTTGGTAAATCAGTGGTAATGAGGTCACTGTGCGTAGTTCAGTAAAGCAATGGAACTGAGGCCACTGTGGTAGTTGGGTATGGAAATGTGGGTGAGATTACTGTGTGTAATTTGGTAAAGCAAAGGGAGTGAGGTCACTTTGTACTTTTGTAAAGACACAAAAATGGGGTAACTTTGTAATTTGGTAAAGAAATCGTAGTGAGACCACTGAGTGAGGTTTAGAAAGGGTTGGAGGGAGATGGAGGGATGGGCTACAGAGGATATTGATGCCAGAAAGTTTATGGAGGCGTTTCTTGCGGCCTCTGATGTTGCTTATCTCTACGCTTCTTGTTGGATGAAGAAAAACTTTCCAATCTGTAGTCTGGAACAAATAAAATGTATTACTGTCATGGATATATGTATAATTGTCACCTTGACCTTAAAGGTTACAATACTCAAGAATATCTCTTTATACTAAACAGTAGTGAATAAAACAAACAACAATGTCAAACAACCAAACAAATTGTCACAAAACGGGCGGCTCGTTACAAGCCGACCCGAGCTGAAGTTAGAGATGCAAGGGGTGAAGTCTATTTTTGGCCTGCTCCGGTGCACCTCCAAGAAAAGCCCGTGACGTGTGCCAGTACTACGTCGCGTCAAGTTGTTACATAGACACACATGACACACACCATTGATGTTTGGGTGGGGCCCAATTTATTAGTGTCATGCCAAGGAACGTTTTATTGGCGGTGTGTGTTGTGAGTGTGTATCATAAATGTGAATAAATGGACGAACAGACGAACGGTGCAAAACAATAGTACAAATTCTTTCGTCCCTCTCAAAAATTATGAATAACAAGAGAGTTGAAAGATGTTTAAATCAGGTTATTTATTCCCGATTTAAAAGGGGGCACTACTCTTTCGCACAGTGATTAATCATTCATTCAACTTTCCAATGTCATACACTCTGTGGGAAATAAGGGGAGATGAAAATGATGAAATTCAAAATATAAAATAAAGATTAATTACACAATTCTTATGCGGCAAATGGGGCCGCTTTAACAATAGTTCACATGTAAAATAAGCATTACTTTTAACATTAGAGTTCTTATTTTGCAAACGATATAATAGTGTTCATTTTCTTCGAGTCCTAGGGTTAAGTATGTGCGCGTTAGCCGTGCTAATGATTACTCACTATTAATGTCAGAGTTCCAAGGAGATGACGTAAGCTCACACGTCACTTATAAGCGGCACTTCAAAGTGAAGATCACGGCGCAATTGAGGCGTCGCATTACAGGTGAAGATTCTGCAGAATCTAGGCACCACTTTCAGATTATCACTGGGGAGAAATCTGAAATTTAGCTGACTGTTGTCAGCCTCGATAATTATCGTTGTACCGGTTGTCGTGGAAACGGACACCCCAACGACGTTTAGCATTATCGGGTGGAGTCGTCCAGTGGGATGTGTCGTCGCATTACATTGAGTGTAGAAATCCGGATGTCTGTAAGAAATCTCGGTGCTAGCCTCCCAATAGCGGGATAGATCTGTCCAACCGAACTCTCAGACAGGGGGGAGAACAAGTTGGTCCCTCGTGTCGTTAACTGCATACAACCAGCGTCGCATGCATCGGGTTTTTCTGGACAGTGAACTTTCCACTTTGCCAAAAGTTATACTGAGTAATTTTGCCTCGTTACTCAATATATGGCATCAGACGGATGGAAAACGGATGGAAAGAGATTATTGCAGCTTTCCTTTATGAAATCTCTGTACATGAGATAATTCATACGTGAAGTTAGACTGGCTTCAGACGAATCGACGTTTTCAACATTGAGAGTAAAAGTCTTCATTTTGCCTCTTATATAGCTTTACTGAAGGTCTCCAAAACTTCCAGAAGCTATGTCCTGTGACATGATTTTTGCCTTGGATATATAGTGGTAATCGTGATGCACGCTTTTCTGTGGTCAATTCTAATGCGCACTGGCCATTTCTCTCGTCAACAACATGTGACCGAAGTGCGCAGTTGTCCCAATTTATTTAATATACATATTCTTCATAAACTAATATATATATTCAATATGATAATTAACACACACTGCGTCACGAACGTCTGTCTACTAAAGAGATCTTAGGTGACCGTTACTGGAATTACATGCTACATACGAAAAATAACAAAACTCGGGTTACTTCAACTAGTTTTGTTAGCGGTTTTTAAAATGAAATAAAATATAATTTCTGTCCCTCATTTCCTGTGACAACCCCCTTCTTAAAATTGATTGGAGCTCACAGAGTGGAAATCAAATAGGAACAAAAAAATTTTATTTCACACGATAGTCCCCACAGGAATTATATGCACATCTGTGGAGAGACTATCCTCTCTCTTGTTTATATCGCGGTTATGGCATGCCGGGATAATGCATCGGCACCCGAATTTTCTCTGCCCGCGATGTGTTCGACAACGAAGCTATACTCCTGTAGCAGGAGTGTCCATCTAGTTAGCCTAGCGTTATCGTACATGCTAGTGCGCAGATATGTCAGCGGCTTATGATCGCACTGCAGGATGAATGGTTTAGAGTACAGATAAGCACTAAATTTCTTGAGTGCCCATACGATTGCTAAGCACTCTTTTTCAATCGTAGAATACCGTGTCTCACGATCTAACAGTTTCTTAGAAGCGTATGCTACCGGTAGGTATTCGTCATCTGTCTCTTGGAGAAGTATGGCACCGAGGCCTTCGTCTGATGCGTCGGTCCTGACAATAAATCTCTTGTCAAAGTCTGGTAACTGTAGGACGGGTTTACTGGTCAAGATGTCCTTCACTTTTTCGAGGGCGGTGCTACACTCTGCCGTCCATCGTATTTTCGTGGGTTGTTTGTTCCCAGTTAAGTCCGTCAGTGGTTTAAGAAGCGTACTGAAGTTTGGGACAAATTTTCGGTAGTACCCCACTAGCCCCAAAACTGCCCTGACCTGTTTCTTTGTAGTCGGTAAGGTCATGTCACGAATGGCTGCAGTTAAGTCTAGATTTGGGCCTATTTGTCCGTCACTTATGATATGGCCAAGAAATTCAATCTCCCGAAAGCCCGCGCGTACTTTGGAAGGTTTCACGGTCAATTTATGGCGCTCGAGAATGTCAAGTAGACCACCCACTGAGGATAAATGTTGGTCCCATGTTCCTGTTGCTACCAGTATGTCATCAAAGAAATTCAATGCGTCAACGCTCTCTAACGGTAATTTTCGCATGAAGCGCGCGAATGTTGCGGGTGCGTTCGCTAGTCCGAACGGTAGTCGGCAAAACTGAAATAAGCCTAGCGGGGTTGGAAAGGCTGTTTTTGGTCTGTCGTCAATAGCAACTGACAGTTGCCAGTACCCTTTGCACATGTCAAACTTCGAAAAGTAATGTGCCTTAGTTAGTTTTGCGAATAATTCGTCCTGATTTGGGATAGGTTCCGCATCGAATTCAGTTATCTCATTTAACTGTCTGTAGTCCACACAAAAACGAAGCGTACCGTCTTTCTTTTTAACTATGACGACCGGTGATGAATATGGTGAGATTGACTGTTCAATCACGCCCTGTTTTTGCATTTCACGCACCTGTTCTGCTATGTACTTTGTGCTCTCATATTTCTGTGGGTACTGTTTTAAGCGTATCGGTTTGTCACTTAAAAGTTTGATGCGGTGTTCAACCAAATCTGAGTGGCCCGGTTGGTCGGTGAATATGCGCGCGTGTCTGTGTAAGAGTTCTGACATTGCGTCGCGCTGTTCGACAGTTAAGTTCGAGTCAATCTCGACTTGATCGACTGTAACTGCGGGGTTAGGTGTGGTTTCGGCGGACATCATGTCTGTTCTGAAATTGGAGTCTTCCAATTGTATCAGTGCGACATTCACGTTTTGTATCTGTTCGTCGCTGCGTTCATAGTAACGCTTGAGCATATTTATGTGATAGGTTTTCTGCTTATTTCCTATCTGTATGCTGTAGTCGTTCTGCTTCACACGCTTAATAACGCGGTAGGGTCCACGCCAGTGCATTTGCATGCGGTTGTTATGCGTGGGCCGCAAGAGTAACACGAGCTGACCTGCTTCGAGGTTACGTTCCACAGCAGTACGGTCAAAATTTCGCTTGTATCGGGGTTGTTTTTCGCGAATGTTTTCCTGTGCTAAGTGACATGTCTCAGTCAGACGTTGACGTAGTTCGGCTACGTACGTGTGAACATCTTTACCATCGGTCACAGTGTCTCCCTTGACCCATGTTTCTTTTATTAGTTTAAGGGGACCACGAGGTTGTCTGCCGTATAGTAGTTGGAACGGTGAATAACCCGTACTCTCTTGTGGGAGTTCGCGATACGCGAAGAGTAATGGTGCTAGAAAACGCGGCCACTGGTCGGGTTGTTCCGAGGCCATTTTAATTAACATTTTCTTTATTGTACCGTTGAAACGTTCAACGGCACCATTAGACTGAGCGTGATATGGTGATGAGAACAACTGTTTACACGCCAGTAGACGCATTGTTTCAGCCATCATTGCTGAGGTGAATTGAGTGCCCTGGTCACTCAATATCTCTCGGGGAACGCCCGTGCGAGAAAATACGTCTATTAAAGCGTCTGCGACTTCGATCGCTGTGATGCCCTTTAATGCGACTGCTTCCGGATATCGTGTTGCAAAATCCACGATTGTTAGGATATAGCGATATCCTCCTTCGGCCGCGGGAATGATTGGGCCAATAATGTCTACTGCGACTTTTAGGAATGGTTCCTCTACTGTTGGTACTATCTCGAGGGGAACTCGACTGACACGCCCTCGGTCAATATGTTGTTGACACTGCGTACATGTACGAACGTACGAGCGAACATCCCTACTCAGGCCTGGCCAAAAGAAGTCTTCGCGAACTCGCTGCTCAGTGCGCCGCGCGCCCTGATGTCCAGACATGACTGAGTCGTGTGCAAAGCTAAGAATCAGCTGTCTGAGTGGTGTAGGGGTAAATAAACACGTGGTGCTTCTAGTATCATTTTCCTTAAAGTCGGTGCGCCGAAACGCTAGTCCGTCCTTCAGGAAATACGTAATTGTCGCGTACTTGCTGGACGTAATAGTGTTTTTCCGTGCCAGCTTTAGCATTGAGGACAAGCTTTTGTCCTCCTGCTGCAGGTGACTGAGTTGACTTGGGGTCAACTGCGGAAATGTATTCTCGACTATCTTTAGAGCTGGGGGTCCTTGTTTACTACGTTCCCGTTGTGCTCTAGTGGTTACGGGGAGAACAGGATAGATGTCATCAGTGTGTGCGTCACACTGCCCGGGCGATAGTATGAATCCGAACTGCATGTCTCTTATCACTGCGGCGGTGACTGTACCGGAAAATACGGGTGACGTAACATGTACAGTGGCTCTTGGACATGTACTAAGGTGTCCCATAACACATCGAATGCGGACGCTACCTCTTAGATACTGTTCAGGGCGTACAAGTTTAGCATTTATGCAGCTTATGGACGCGCCTGTATCGACCAGTATTTTGACTTTTTGTCCGTTTACTGTAGCCTGTTGGGTCTTTAGAGTTGCACCTGTTTCAGTGCATACTTTTACATCACGTGGACTGGGACAGTTCTGAGAACTATGCCCCTTCCCTTTGCAAGTGTAACATGTCATAGGCGGGGAGTCACGTGTGTGACGTCGTACGTCTTGTGACTTAGTGTATGTCCGTTGTACCGGTTCGGGTTTTTCCGATTTCGCCATCGGTCGGTTCGGTTTTGGTGTATACTTCTGCCGATTTGTAAGAGGAGGGCGTGGTGCACTCCTCGTAATTACCGGATCAGGGTAATCATTATACGTGTCTGCTAGCTTCAACATATCACAGAAGTTAGTCGGGGGATTTCGCTGCAAATATGTCGTCATTGCAGGCGGAGCAATATGGAGAAATTGATCTCTTAATATCAAGTCAAATAGGCCCTCATATGTCTTCCGGATGTCTGTCAAATCAATCCATCTATCAAGATAATGGCGTAACCGGGTACCGAAGGCTTGCATGGTGTCATTTGCTTTAGGTATGGCTCTCCTAAACATTTTTCGAAAGCCTTCTGCTGTACATTGAAAAGTACGCATCAAACCCGTTTTGAGATCTGCATAAGTAATAGCGGGATCGCGCGTTAGATCAGTAAATGCGCGCGAGCTTTCACCTTGGAGTATTTGACCGAGTTGTTGTTTCTTTTCAATGTCAGTGTAATTAAAGTTGGCAATGAAACTGTCAAAGCGTGTCAAAAACTCGTCAATCGTTTCGACTTCAGGGTTAAAGAAAGCTAGCCGTGTACGGGGTTTATTTAATTCGGCCTGTTGCTTAGCAGTCCCATCTAACAACTTCTCTCTAGCTGTTACCTCTTGCTTAGCTAATTCAAGCTGTTCCTGATGTGCTCTAGCTTTTAACTTAAGCTTTTTCTCTTCTACTTCCTGCCTTTTATCTTCTAAATCCCTAGCTGACTGAATCTTTAATAACTCTATTTCTCTCATATCTTGGATTTCTTTCTCTTTAAAATCTCTCGCCTCTTTCGCTCTTTTCTCCTCTAGCTCTCTCAAAGTTTGCATCTCTAGCTGTTTAGCTAACTCTCTTTTTTCCTCTAGCTCTCTCAGGTCTTTCATCTCTAGCTGTCTAGCTAACTGTCTCTTATCTTCTAGCTCTATAGCCTCTTTCGATCTTTTTTCCTCTAGCTCTCTCAGAGTTTGCATCTCTAGATGTTTAGCTATCTGTCTCTTATCTTCTAGCTCTCTCACCTCTTTCGCTTCATTTTCTTTCGCAACATACCATTTAGCTATCTCCTCATCCACGTATTTCTTTAACTCGGCTTTTTCATACCCGAATTCTCTACCCATAGCCATGAGTTCTTTCTTTATGTTTACTAGCTCGGCCATTTTTAAAATTGCTAGTTATCACGAGTATGGATATAGTGACTTAGAATATTCGCGGGATTTTGACCTCTGTAGGTCACAAGTGGTGCAATGGTGTGCGTATGAACACCAGCCACCACGTGATTAGGATTATTACAAACACGAATAAAAGAAATCCTAATCGCAAATTTGCAAAGTTAGCAAAACAACAGTTGCTAATGTAGCGTACAAAATATCGATCTATGTACGTCTAAACACGAGTCGGTACGCGTTAACGATAATAGCGTAAAGATAATAAAACTTATTTCAACACAATAATAAGTCTTATCAAAATCCAGTTCACCTAAGTCTCAATAGCAAAGCCCTAACATGCAATAAACAATGCATAATGGTGATGAGATAGAAAAGCAGGAAAGAGATGACACTTTCTTACAACAACACAATTTACCTTGTCAGATCACGGTCAGTGGTCACCAGATGTCACAAAACGGGCGGCTCGTTACAAGCCGACCCGAGCTGAAGTTAGAGATGCAAGGGGTGAAGTCTATTTTTGGCCTGCTCCGGTGCACCTCCAAGAAAAGCCCGTGACGTGTGCCAGTACTACGTCGCGTCAAGTTGTTACATAGACACACATGACACACACCATTGATGTTTGGGTGGGGCCCAATTTATTAGTGTCATGCCAAGGAACGTTTTATTGGCGGTGTGTGTTGTGAGTGTGTATCATAAATGTGAATAAATGGACGAACAGACGAACGGTGCAAAACAATAGTACAAATTCTTTCGTCCCTCTCAAAAATTATGAATAACAAGAGAGTTGAAAGATGTTTAAATCAGGTTATTTATTCCCGATTTAAAAGGGGGCACTACTCTTTCGCACAGTGATTAATCATTCATTCAACTTTCCAATGTCATACACTCTGTGGGAAATAAGGGGAGATGAAAATGATGAAATTCAAAATATAAAATAAAGATTAATTACACAATTCTTATGCGGCAAATGGGGCCGCTTTAACAATAGTTCACATGTAAAATAAGCATTACTTTTAACATTAGAGTTCTTATTTTGCAAACGATATAATAGTGTTCATTTTCTTCGAGTCCTAGGGTTAAGTATGTGCGCGTTAGCCGTGCTAATGATTACTCACTATTAATGTCAGAGTTCCAAGGAGATGACGTAAGCTCACACGTCACTTATAAGCGGCACTTCAAAGTGAAGATCACGGCGCAATTGAGGCGTCGCATTACAGGTGAAGATTCTGCAGAATCTAGGCACCACTTTCAGATTATCACTGGGGAGAAATCTGAAATTTAGCTGACTGTTGTCAGCCTCGATAATTATCGTTGTACCGGTTGTCGTGGAAACGGACACCCCAACGACGTTTAGCATTATCGGGTGGAGTCGTCCAGTGGGATGTGTCGTCGCATTACATTGAGTGTAGAAATCCGGATGTCTGTAAGAAATCTCGGTGCTAGCCTCCCAATAGCGGGATAGATCTGTCCAACCGAACTCTCAGACAGGGGGGAGAACAAGTTGGTCCCTCGTGTCGTTAACTGCATACAACCAGCGTCGCATGCATCGGGTTTTTCTGGACAGTGAACTTTCCACTTTGCCAAAAGTTATACTGAGTAATTTTGCCTCGTTACTCAATATATGGCATCAGACGGATGGAAAACGGATGGAAAGAGATTATTGCAGCTTTCCTTTATGAAATCTCTGTACATGAGATAATTCATACGTGAAGTTAGACTGGCTTCAGACGAATCGACGTTTTCAACATTGAGAGTAAAAGTCTTCATTTTGCCTCTTATATAGCTTTACTGAAGGTCTCCAAAACTTCCAGAAGCTATGTCCTGTGACATGATTTTTGCCTTGGATATATAGTGGTAATCGTGATGCACGCTTTTCTGTGGTCAATTCTAATGCGCACTGGCCATTTCTCTCGTCAACAACATGTGACCGAAGTGCGCAGTTGTCCCAATTTATTTAATATACATATTCTTCATAAACTAATATATATATTCAATATGATAATTAACACACACTGCGTCACGAACGTCTGTCTACTAAAGAGATCTTAGGTGACCGTTACTGGAATTACATGCTACATACGAAAAATAACAAAACTCGGGTTACTTCAACTAGTTTTGTTAGCGGTTTTTAAAATGAAATAAAATATAATTTCTGTCCCTCATTTCCTGTGACACAAATAAACAGCAATAAGTCAAACAAACAGCAATCAGTGAAACACATAAAAGACAACGGTCACTCTAACAAATAAACAAACAGCAATCAAAGAGATAAACAAAGAAACAAACAGGAATCAATCAAACAAGTAAACAACAGCAGTCAATCAAAACAATTAAAACCCATTAATCAATCAAACTAATAAAGAAACAACAATCAAGCAAACATTTTAACAGCAATCAATTGAACGAATAAATAACAATCAAACAAATAAACAAACAGCAATCAGTCAAACAAGTAAACAAGCATCAGTGCAACAAATAAACAGATATCAAACATAAACAAATAGCAATCAAACAAATAAACCAAGAGCAATCAAACAAATAAATGGATATAAATCAAACCAATTAACCAACAGCAATCAAAGAAATAAACAAACATCAATCAAACAAATAAACAGATTTTAGTCAAAGAAATAAACAAACAACAATCAAAGAAATAAACAAACAGCAATCAAACAAATAAACATATTTTAGTCAAAGAAATTAACAAACAACAAGCAAAGAAATAAACAAACAGCAAGCAAAGAAATAAGCAGATATCAAACAAACAAATAAACAAACAGCAATCGAATAAATAAGCAGATATCAGTCAAGTAAATAAACAGATATTAGTCAAGCAATCAAACAAATAAACGAAGAAAGAAACAACAGTCTATGCTGACAGGGACTGCATTTACCACTGTAGGCTAATGTCACTGGAAGATGTTAAATTATGTAGTGTACAAAAATTGCCACCTTTCATGCAGAAGGGAGTCTGAATGAAGAGCTTATATCTTTGGAAACTTTGGCACATCAAATTATGCATAGTGAAAAAAATCTTAATTCAAATGAATAAAATAAACAGCTCTCATAGGGCCAGCCAAAGACATATTAATAACTACTGAGAATAAATTGTCATATTATTGCAGTGCAACTTACTTCCCCCCTCCGCCTCTTCAGAATGACAGGTTCTTCAGCATCAGGGACGTTTTATGAAATTGGGTTCGGCCACAGACAACAAAAGAGTAATGCTCCATTCATCATTTTAAATTTTAAATGAATGAAAAGCCTTTTCTTTTCATTTCTTTCGAAGAACGAAATATCGGATTATATTTTTAAACTTTGCTTCGTTTAAAATCTCTTCCTTCACCTCTTCGTCATTTCATTATCACAATTTTCATCAGCATTAGTAGCAATAATAGCATGCTCTTTGTCGTAGTCATCATCATTATCGCTTGTCAGAGTTGAGGAAAAAAAAGTGTTAAAAGTTTGCAAAATTGATTAATAGACATATATCCTTTGATGTAAATTTATGTATGCCAAACTCATTAAAAAATATACACGTGTTTGTTTACAAACAGTAATTATATATAGATAAATATTTGGGTCATTTTTGTAATTAAAAAGGGCAAAGATATTTCATAATGTAAAGTATAACTGACAAACATATCTAGCATAATTTTCTTTCACCAGTGTTCTCTGGTCGTCGTATAGAGTTTTATGCATGATGCTATATATACATATTATTATTATGTTCGGTAACCGTTTTAGAACCAATATTTCATTTCTTGTCACCTCATTATCATTGCGTCAGATATTTCCACAAACGGTCGCTTCCACTAGGGCCCATTGCAAAAAGACACCCATTCTAACGCCCCTCCTTTCATCCCCACACTACCACTACCTCCACACACACACACTCAGATCCCCCCCCCCCCCACACACACACACGCACACAATTCCTGCAAAAGTTAACAATTGGCGATATAAACTCAGGTTAAAGCCGAGCGTTACTCCTCTGGCGGCGAAACAAATCACAGGAATCAACAAAGCATCCGACCAGTCGCTTTAACAAATTTACACAATCACGGTAGAGGCAGAGGACAGGTGGGTGGGTTGCTATCGAGGGTAGCCAGTGATTGACGGCAGTCTTTGCTGGCTTGGCTCCCAACAGGCATTAGGCTAATGACTTGTAATGATATCATCCTCCTGCCTCATAACCGCCTGCCTGTTTTGTTTCAACTGAAGACTAGTGGGAGAAAGCATGGCGGACAGGGCACAAAGAGATGGGGGGGGGGGGGGAGAGCTATCGCCTCAATCACAGGAAGGCCAGTGGTTAACCCTTTTGTCGCCATCAGCGCTCGCCGTATGTAGAATCTCTCCTTTAAGCAGTAGGGAATAGTTAGCCTTTAGAAATTTGGGGGGGGGGGGAGCGAGGGCGATGTTCTAGCTTTAATTTAATTCACAGCCCACTAGGCTACTGTACACTTCCTTTCTCTCCAGTCATCTTGTTTTAGAATGTTTTTTCGGAAACCTTGTTTGTTAAATGTATTTCAGAGAGAATGTGATTTCTCTTGTGTAAATTGTGAAATGTTCACACGCAGCGAAGAAGTGGAAGTCATGTTCAGGCAAGAGAAGAATTTACAGAGATAATGAAGTTAGAGAGTTGAAGTTGTTTACATAAGAAGTAAATTGAAGTTAATTACTGGAATAAAAAAAAATTAGAAGTTGTTTACAGACATATAAGTATAGAAGTTGTTTACTGACATATACGTATAGAAGTTGTTTACCGAGACAGGAAGTATGGAAGTTGTTTACAGAGATAGGAAGTATGAGAGTAATTTACAGAGAAGAGAACTGAAGTTGTGTAAGGGAAAAATGGAAGCTAATTAGCTTATTTTGTTGCTGATTGCATACAACCCTTATTATTGGACGGAATACGGCCTTCATTAACGGACTGGACACGGCTTTGTTGTTTATTAAACTCGGATTTTAGCCGATCGTTACAAACTTATTGACTGACCATGGTCTTTATTTATCAGACTGAACACGCTCTTTATTGTCGGATTTGAACACAGCCTATATTGTTCGACTAAAATCGGCCCTGTTGTCTTTTAAACTCGGTTCCGATACAGTCATTATTAATAAACTGAACACGGTCATTTTGGTGGTTTAAACTGGCCTTCAGTTTTGGGACTAACAAACTGCTGTGTCGATAAAGAAATTGTTTATAACTTTGTGCTGTGACTGCTAACCAGGCAGCCATTACTCACCGTTTAACTATACTTAACAGAGTTATTACTTCACTATGTAATAGGTATAAAGTGTTTATTTCGTCAGCTGTATCTAACAGTTCAAAATGTGTATTTCGAATTAAAATAGATTCTTCTTTCTTTATTCGTGATTTTAAATGCTCAGCACAACAGTTAGACGTGTTAAAATAGTTGTAGTGCATTGACACCTAAATTACTACACAATTACGTGTACGGAATTACGAATTTGCCTTCTGATGTTTTATTAGCAAAAATAGTTGCTTTTAAAAATAATAAATTTATTCTTCCATGGCTGTTGTCCATAATGTTTGTTGTGTTGCCTTTAATAATGATATAGTGTGGCTTCCATGGCTGTTGTCCATAATGTTTGTTGGGTTGCCTTTAATAATGATATAGTGTGGCTTCCATGGCTGTTGTCCATAATGTTTGTTGGGTTGCCTTTAATAATGATATAGTGTGGCTTCCATGGCTATCGATCATTATTTTTATTTTAAAAAAGAAGAAAGCATGCTTTTAAAGAATGATAAAATTAATCTCCTGTGGCTATCAGTGATAATTTTGTTTTTGGGGGTGGTGGTGGGAGTTTGTAAATAAATATAAATCCAATCTTTCGTAGTTATCGGTTATAGGAAAATATCTTTGCTTTTAAATATAAAGATACATTTTAACCTTCTGTGCCTATCTTTAATACAAAAGATCTGCTTTTAAATATAGTGATAATTTTTCATCTTCATTGACTATCTATGATACAGAGGATGTGTTTAAAATAAAATGATAAATTTTAATCTTCATTCGCTATCTGTCATAGGAAAGATCTGCTTTTAAATATAATGAACAATTTTAATTTTCCATCCTTAGATGCCATGTCAGTGAGTGTTTTTTGTATGTGATGGCGATTGTCATTTCCCGCCAATAAAACAGCATTTCTTGCAGTGTAAAGTGGGGAGGGGGCGTTTTCACAATGATGGGTGGGTAATTGGATAAGCAATAGAAATTTTGAACACACTTCAGGTAATCGGCAGAATTAATGAAATCATGGCGTCTTTCAGATATGTAGGAGCAATTGGGTCGTTCATCGGTGGCTTGAGACGCGTCACATAATTCAGTGTGAAGCAAAGAGGTTACATTGTACATTAGCCATAAGTAGATTATATTATCCATTAGCCATAAGTAGACTACATTATACATTAGCCATATGTAGATTACATTATACATTAGCCATAAGTAGACTACATTAAACATTAGCCATATGTAGATTACATTGTACATTAGCTATAAGTAGATTGCATTATACATTAGCTACAAGTAGATTATATTATCCATTAGCCATAAGTATATTACATTATACATTAGCCATAAGTAGACTACATTAAACATTAGCCATATGTAGATTACATTGTACATTAACCATTGTTGTGGATTACATTATACATGAACTAGAGTTGGATTACATTATACATGAGCCAGACTTGTGGATTACGTTATATATTAGACTTAGTTTTAGATTATATTATACATTAGCCACATTTTTGGATTATACATTATCCATAGTTATGGATTACCTTATACATTTGATTAACCAGAGTTGTGAATTATATTATGTGTAAGCCGGAGTTGTGGATTATATTATACATTAGCTAAAGTTGTGAATTACGTTCTGCATTAACCAGAGCTGTGGATGATATATTAGCTATAGTTACAGGTTACATTTTACATTAACAATAGTTATGTACCGAGCAAAACAGACATTTCAGTCACTGCTGTGTGTCGTATGTTATAATTATTCACCAATCATTAACGTAGGTCAAGAAATGAGAAATTCACCAATCATTAACGTAGGTCAAGAAATGAGATATTCATCAATCATTAACGTAGGTCAAGAAATGAGATATTCACCAATCCTTAAGGTAGGTCAAGAAATGAGATATTCACCAATCATTAACGTATGTCAAGAAATTTGAGCGATTAATGCAGACCAAGAAATTATATAGCGCACCAATCATTAGCATAGGTCAAGAGATTAGACAGTTCGCCAATCATTAACGTTGATCAAGAAATTACATAGTTCACCAATCATTAACGTTGATCAAGAAATTACATGGTTCACCAATCATTAACGTTGATCAAGAAATTAAATAGTTCACCAATCATTAACGTTGATCAGAAATTATATCACCAGTCATTAAGGTTGATCAAGAAATTAGATAGTTCACCAATTACAGCAAATACGTATTTTACCAGATATTAATGTAGGTCAATAAAATTAGTAGTTCACCATTTAATACACCAGACATTAAGATAGGTCAAGAAAATTAGATAGTCCACTAGTTAGAGTATATAGCTAGTGTGTAGGTCGAATAAATTATATTGTTCTTCACTTAACTGTATGAATGTATAGGGTATTTAACCCATCACCTCCAGACCATTCAATATTCACCATTTATTACCTAGGCCGCTAAATCTAGGTTTACATATTCACCAGTCGAATTCATACAGATTCATATTTGCACCAATTACGCAATTGGGTCACAGAAGTTAAATAGTCAAGTGGGGCATTAAAATTAATTAATATCATTTACTTGGGGTAAATAATAATAAATAGTCAAGTGGGGCATTAAAATTAATTAATATCATTTACTTGGGGTAAATAATAAAATTATTTTTATTTAAAATAGTTGTCATAAATGTTAGAAAGCTTACCATTCAGTCAAGATGATAAATATTGGATTACCGGGTCACAGTTGTTTATTGAAAATATTGAAAATAATAACAAATCAATTAGCCATATATGTGGCTGATGCAGAAATAAAATATTTACCAGTTAGACAGGGTTGGAGAGAGAGGAGAGAGAGAGAGAGCGAGAGAGAGAGAGAGAGAGTACGTGCGTGCGTTAGTGAGAAAGCCTAAACTTATTTGCTTGTGTCGTGTTCACTTTATTCCCCAGCCACCAGTATGTATATCATAGAAATAAGGCTGTGAATCTGATCAAATTAGAGAGTCCACAGAGTTCAAAGGTCGAATTTAAAGTTGAAACATCTAATCGCACTGCTTTTGATAAAAAGATCTTTAAGTGCCTATTCCTCAAGGTTGATGTTCGTCTATCTATCTATCTATCTATCTATCTATCTATCTATCTATCTATCTATCTATCTATCTATCTATCTATCTATCTATCTATCTATCTATCTGTCTATCTATCTATCTATCTATTGTGTGTCATTAGAAATGTTTGCTTATTATTTGATCTTTTAAAAAAGTAACTCTAGAAAATGTTTAGATTAAACAGTATTCTTTGAAACAGACCGAAACTGAAACTGCTAAAATTTACTGCTCTTATGTCAACACAGTTAAAAGCGGATTTAAAAAAAAAATTATAATATTATATATTTTTTTTTTTAAGTTTTCATTTACTGAGGGTATTCTTGATAGACAGCTGCTTACTGCAACACTCACCTATACTGACTTCTGGAACATTACCGAATTCTAGAAACGATTCAGGCTGCAACATCTTTGTTTTTAAAAAAGAAAATGAAGTTCTAGTAGACTCAAAATCCTCGGCACATGTTTTGTATATTGTGTTGAACGCATTTACAGCTCGTTCAGAACGATGACCAGTTGGTAGTGCGATAGAAGGAATGCTGACGTGCATTACACACACCACACGCGCGCGCGCACACACACATGCGCACAGATTTCAGAAGGCAACAGGAAGAGTAGTGTGCCCGGCAGAGGCATTGATCTTATTAATGGTTGCTATTTGCATCAGATGGGCTGAGTGAAACATATCGACCATCGCGGAACCCATAGACTTAGTTCTGCCTTTTGCAAGGAGAGCGCTTTGTAGAGAGGCCTCCCTCCCTTCTCTCTGACTCAATCTCAGTCTCTCGCTTTCTCTCTCTTTGATTCCATTCTGTGTCTCTGATTTAATTTCATTCTCTCTGATTCTATCTCTCTGTCTCTGTGATTCAGTTTCTCTCTCTTTACTCTCTCCTTTCTCTCTCTCAGGGTTAATCTCTTTTTCGCTTTATCTTTCACTCTCTCGAAATCTATTTCTGTCTTGTTCTTTCTCCATCCATTTGTCTCTTCCCACTGTCACTCTCTCTCTTCAAAGTCTCTTTCTGCTTTTGTACGTCTGAATTGTGTGTGTGTGTATGTGTGTGCGCGCGCGCGTCTGTCTGTCTATATTTGTTTCTGTCGCCTCCTGCCTCTGTGTATCAAGAGAGATACTTTCTCTGCACATCTCTTTTTCTATATATATATATATATGTCAGCCTCTGCTTGCCTGTTTCCATATGTTTTCCCGTATTTCTGCTTTTCTCTATGATCCCTCCCTTCTGTTCTTCATTCATCCGCCTTCCAGTTCTACATTCTTTCAGGAGTCCATCCCCGTCTCTCTACCTATTTCCTTTCTACCTATTCACCTACGCGATGGGTCTCTGTCTTTCTTGTCCCGACTCTCTTTCACTCTGATTCTCTGTCTGTCTTGTCCCGACTCTCTTTCACTCTGATTCTCTGTCTGTCTTTTTTTCTCTCAGTCCAGTGTTGGATTGCAGATGATATCTTCGGTCCGAAATCCCTCCATGGCACTTCCCATAATCCCTTGATTCCCAGTTTTGCTTCTTGTTGAAAACCTCTTCCTGGACTGCCCCTCCCCACCATACACCACCAATACCACCCCTCTCTGTTGTATGACGAAATCACCTCCAACACCTCATGAGCATTTCACCGTACCCTTGGCCAGAGCCACCTTCCCCCCGCAACAATCTTCACCGTTTTTCTCGTCTGTTAGCAGCTAGAATTAAAATTAAAGAAAACAAAAAAAAAACCCTCTCTCGTTCCAGGCAGGAACAGTGTAATGAAGTGAATGCGTGTGGAGGCAATCGACTCGTATCGATCTTGTCCGCTTCACCGCTGTCCTGGACTCTTGCTTTGTTTACTCTGCATGTGTTCAGCCACCTCCCCGCCCTCCGTCAAGTTAGATTTCATTTGCTGTCCGGGCTTTATTGTCCTTGCCGGGCAGTTTTGTTCGCCGTGCGCGAGGAGTTGCATTACCGAGTTGGCGGTGTAGAGGTTGATTATTATTATTATTATTATTATTATTATTATCGTTGTTGGTCTTTTTTGTTGTTGTTGCTGTAAATGGTGGATGGAGACGTGTTGAGGATGGTGGGTGAGGTTTGGAGGATTGCCGGAAGGAATTGGTTGGACAGAATTCGCGATGTGTTGTAGGATGAAGATTTCGTTCCCTAGACAACATTGACACCATCCTGCTTGAAGAAAATTGTATTTGTCTTGCGACCTTTGACCTTTGCATTCTTTTCACCGCTTTGTCTTGATCAGTCCTGTTGGCCGTTTGCTCTTCATTAATTGTTTTTTTTTTCTTTTTAAAAAGCTCCTCGCTACCCCACCCCACCCCACCCTTGTTTTTTTCTTCTTTCTCTTTTCCTATCGATCAGAACGCCGCAATAATGCTAAGCGAATAACAGTGTTTTCTGACCCAAACTGCATTTACATTCAAGTACCCAATACATGGATGTCTCAAAATGGTATCTTTTCAGGCATAAGATTAGCAGGCGGAGAGACAAGCTGGATGAGACGGGCGTAGGGAAGGTTGGTAGGTGGGAATAATGCAAGAGTCAATTTCTTGTGCTTCACAGAATTATATTGCGGCAGAAAGAATACATCGCAAAAGCCCCACCCCACGCCTGCATCTCTCAAAATTTACCAAGTCTCTCACTTTCAGTAGGTGCAAAAATAATTTTCACTTTGATAAAACAGTTTTGTGTCCTCGATTAAAATGTAGTCTCCGATATATAATTTGGCTCGACATGGCCGGTAGGAACACATTGAACCAATGTAAGGTTCATCCTTTCCTGTCTTCGTTTTCTAGATTGCCCTGTCCCCCTTCCCACTCCCATTTTTATTTGTACTGGGAGAGGGTATAGAGATCATATATCATTAGCAGATTATGTTATTGTCTGTACAAAAATATGTAAACACTTCTTGTGATTAAAAAAATGGAAGGAAAGAAGAGAGAGGATGCAGAGGAACAAATGACAAAAAAAGAGCGACTGTCTAGGGTTTTAAAAAAAATATTTTAGCTGCAGAGAGATTGGATTTTCTTCGATTTGCGTCGTTATTTGTTTTAAAACTGAAGCTTTGCGTCGTTATTTGTTTTAAAACTGAAGCTTTGTGATTTGTTTGGCATTAAAATTAAGTGATTGTTGGTCTTGACGAGTGTGAACTGGGTTAGTTCCCTTTCGCCTTTTACAGTGACAGGCTCAAGAGTAAATTTTCTCCTTTCAGTTACGCTACTACTATACAGAACGTAGAGCTATGTTACTGACAGACCTATGTAAAATATTTTTGACAGGTTTAGATACAAGATGAGCAGTTGGTTTTGATTTAAATTACAGATAACCATAAATATTTGTGGCATGCATTTTATGCACTAGAAACGATCATTTAAATTACAAATTGTTGGAAGGTCTATGGACAACAATAGCAGCTTGTTTATGAACAATATTAATGACAAATCTCCGTATAATAGTGGTTACAGAGCCAGTGACATCAGATGTCTGGTAGATAACTTGACAGATGACAGAACTTATGTTATATTTATAATAAAGTTATGGACAAAAATAGTAATATAACCAGAAAAGGAATACAACAGAGCCAGTGACGTCATTATACAGATGTCTGGTAGATAACTTGACAGAAGACAGAACTTATATTCATGATAAAGTTATTGACAAAAATAGTAATATAACCAGAGAAGAAACACGACAGACGTGGAGTTTAAAATGTTCACCTAAGTTGGTCATGTTACTTGAGACAACACTGACGTCCCTACTGGAAACACCATTAATGATTAGGGGCGATTAAATTATTTTTAATAGTTAACTTTTTGAAAACTTACGATTAATTAATAGTTTATTTTAGTTCAGTAAAAAATTTTTTTTTAATGTCCCTGAAAATATTGTAATATGTTAATAAATGATAAGTTAAGACTTTCAAACGGCAATGATTAAACATGCTATTCATATTATGTCCAGTATATTTTTTATGCTGGATCGGGTGTGCAGGTTGCAAGTGGTAAATTAGCGAAGCGTTCGGGCTATGATATACAAAGGACTTATGACAATTCACACAACAAACGTTTTCTGCAGTTGAAACTGTACCATCGGAACTTAATTTAAAACCAAAATGTTCACTTAAACGGCCTTAAATGGCCCCCTATTCCACAGTGCAATTGCTTGCAGTTCCCGCCGTCGCCATCTTGGGTTTATTTTTTTTTATTGCCACAAACATTTTTATGACGTTAAGAAACAGCGGTTTATTTTTTATTATTTAATCGTTCAAAATAATTTTAATTGGTAAAAGTTTTTAACGATTAATCGATATTTTAATTGTGAAAATTCTCATCCCAATTAATGATAGATCTGTGTCAGTAATAGTCACATAATGCGAGGAAAAACCTGTGATAAAGCTGAAGAGAGCAATGATAACAGCACTGAGGGCAATACTGTTGACAGCACTGAGGACAACACTGGTGACAACACTGATCGCAACATTGGTGGCAGCACTGAAGACAACACTGGTGACAGCACTGAGGACAACACTGGTGATATAACTTAGTGCAACACTGGTGACAGCACTGAGGGCAACACTGGTGACAGCAATTAGTGCAACACTGGTGATAACACTGAGGGCAACACTGGTGACAACACTTAGTGCAACACTGGTGACAACACTGAGGGCAACACTGGTGACAGCACTGAGTGCAACACTGGTGATAGCACTGAAGACAACACTGGTGACAACACTGGTGACAGCACTGAGGACAACACTGAGGAGAACACTGGTGATAGCACTGGTTACGACAGTGGTAGCAGAACTGAAGACAAATCTGGTGATAATACTGGAGACAATACCGGTGATAGAACTACAGATAACGCTGATGACAGAAAATGAAGACTACACCATAAGCAAAAGTGAATCCAACATAGGTGACCAAACTTGCAGCAGCACTGGAAAAAGGACTAAAGGCAACACTTAAGCTAGCACTGGATACAACCTGACAACTGAACTGGAGGCAACAAGCATCAGTAACAAAAAAATGGGAGCGTCTAATGACCCGGGACAAGCCTGCTTAAGACATTAATATAGAACTCTCTTTTTTTTCAGTCTTTATTTTATTGGCTATTAGGATGTACTCTTTTGTTTTAGTGCTAGTTTAAAACAAATGATAGCTTAATAATAATATTAGTTCAGGGCAGATGATTGTTTAGTAATATCTGTTTATGATTTGTGCTTCTTCCTGAATTGCACTTGAAGTCACATTTTGTTCTAGTTGTGGAATAATACTACTTTTGAAATTGGACTAATGTCAGTTCTGGAAATGTTCTTGTTCAGGACCAGTTTAGGAATTAGTCCTGGTTCTGTTGGAACAAGTAATCAATCAGATTTTTAAATTTCTAGTGTAATTTTTTTAAAGTCAGGAATCACTCTTTGTGTACATCTGTACAGAATCAGGAAAACAAGACGATTTAGGTTGCTTGGGTTTTAAAAGAAATCAATACAAAACAAGGCTTGTGGAGGTGTAGTTAATAATAGCTTTTTTTTTCACCCAGCCATTAAAGGCTTTCGTCTCATAAATAGGACTTCCGACACAGACATACATGTGGTTTCAATATGCATTGATTGAAAGGTTGACATTCAGAAATGTCATAGAGAAACAGTAATTCACTGTTTTTTTCCATCTCCTCTCTCTCTCTCATAAAAGCTACTGTTGCTTAGCACGGTATGTGAAAGGGGTGAATTAATCATTAAGATATTTGTGGAAATAAATTCTGTAATGTGTATCCTAGCTCTCAGAAATCACAGAATCGATTCTTTTTAAATGAGATAGTCTCGGTAATGGCTGTCGTAATTGTTATTGCCATCATTGACCACTACCAACACTGCCTCGTTGCCTTTACTCCTTGTCCTTTCATTCCTCCTTTTCATCATCGCCATCATCGTTTTGTGTGTCGCTGTCGCATTTGTACATCCGTTAGGCACAGCAAACACTTTAATTTCATATGTTGATTGATGAATTAATAATCATTATGTTGATTGATGAATTAATAATCATTATGTTGATTGATGAATTAATAATCATTATGTTGATTGATGAATTAATAATCATTATGAATGAACGAACGAGTTTTAACATATGCTTTGATAAAATGATATTTTTTTTTTTATTCCTGTTGTTCTTTCTCTTTTATATATATATATATATTGTAATTTTATTTTAATTTTGATACATAGCACTAAATTTGTAAAAGTTTTGTTTGTCTTTAACAAAAAACCAACATATTTTGGTTTAGTTTTAAATTAAAAAAATATATATATATATTTTTTTTAATATTATTTTTTTTCAACACAGTGAAAGCAGAGGGATGTTGTTGATTACCAATTGGTTCTAATCAGTTATTTTAAAACTTATAGCTTCATAGTTACGGTATTTGTGTAGCATAATTCATATGGTAACTCAATTTCTGACCATTGCTCTACATTGCCTGTTTTGGCAGCATTTATAAGTTGTGGCATCCCGGCCTAGAACCAGTTACTTGTAACGGACATTGTGGTAACTGCACTGTAGTTCACGAACTGATCTATGAGATTGTGACATCCACACGCTCACACGCACAAAACATATCCCTTGTCTAAAAACAAAGCTTGTGTGTGTGTGTGTGTGTGTGTGTTCGCACGTAGGGCCTACTTCCTGTTTGCGCGAAGAAGAGAAGATAAAGAAATAAATGTTATTCTGCGAATTTCTCATTGATCAGCTAGAAGGAAGACTTATATACTTCATCCATGCTAACTTTCGCACACGTTATCCCCCCCCCCCCACAAGTCCATTGCTATTTTTTGCATCACGAAAAAAAGTTAAAGTCTTCTGCTTTCTGTATATTGCATAAACCCGAGTGAAACCTCTTTGGTGAGAAGTTTGTCGTGCTGTTCTAACTAGACCAGCTCTTATTGTGTTCCATTTTGATAGGTTCATGTAAATAGATTTAATCTGTCACCCACCCACCCCCATCCCACCCCACCCCCTTACAGGCAAAGAAGAAAAAAAAAATGTTGTTCTGTCTACAGTCAGCGTCATCAGTTTTCTCTGCATAAACTGGATCTTTTCTGATCATGAAGCAATGTCATCGTTGTACCAACAGCCTTATTCTGACATGATTTATTCCGGTAATATGACAGCAACGTCAGTTTTGTCTACACAAACTGAATCTTTCTGATCTTACAAGAATGCCTTCAATCATGACCACTTAAAATAGATCTATACTGATCGTACGAGAGCGTTCATCATTTTTCCTACATACACTGAATCTGTTGTGACTATAGAACAGTGAGTTTTGTCCACTTAAACTAGATTTGTTCTATGGACATAAAATAAAACTGCATATTATATAAAACTGGAGAATTGTCTGCCTACATTTAGATTTTTCTGACCTATATGTATTGTTCTATTCTGCCTACTGAATCGGCCACACAAATCTGGATCTGTTCTCTCCACAATTACCTAGATCTATTCTGAAGACAAAAATCTGAATCTCTTCTGAAAATACATGTTTTTGATCTAGTTTGCATACAAACTATCTGTCCACACACACACCCACACACTAAAATTAAAAAAATATATATTCTGCCAGCATAAAATGGGATTTTGTTCCTGCTTAATTCTAGATCTGTTTACTCTGCCTTCACACCACTGGATTTATTTTGCCCACACAGCACTGAATCTATTCTGCCTACTGGATCTATTCTGCCCATATATCACTGGAGCTAGTCTGCCCACATATAAGTTTATCTAGGCTGCCCACACACAGCTAGATCTAGTCTCCTACAATAGGAGAAATCGTGAATTAAAATAAAGAAATTCGCTATTAGATGTTATATTTCATGCAAATAAACGGATCGTAAAAGGGAAAATAAAATTAGGAAAAAAAATTCCTCCTCGATTACCAGTGGCTATTTAAAATATGTAGAGCGTCTGTACCTCGACATTGTATCATGCTTAATACCTTATTTGTTTCCTTTCACGAAGCGTGATAGGTCTAACAATATTAATCTGATAAATCCTGGCTTGTTTTTTGCTTAGAAGCCAAATTAAATACAATGGGACTTAAGTTAACAGCCACAGCGATAAAAAAAAGTAGTATTTAGTTGGGATTTTTTGTTTGTTTGTTTGTTTGTTTTTAAATGATAAAGACAATTCCAGTGTATGTACTCTTTGAGTTTACGTAACCTTAGCCAATTCACACAAACCTCTCTTCGTCATTTAAAGCAAGTCACAAAGTACACAATGGTTTTAAAGTTGCCACAACCGTCGATTGACTCTACCAAAATTTGATTTTAACTTTAATGCAGATGGCTGGCCACCTACAATGTCCTAGTAAAATTGAACTTGACGAGACTTGATATTTATTTATACTAAATAATTGTTGTGTGTCGTTTGGACTGGATGTACGGAGTAGAGATCAGCACAGCAGTAGTAGAAGGTGGGGGGGGGTTCTTTTTTTTCCGCCCTGTACCATCCACCCTATAGGCACGTATTTTTCGACGTAATAGACAATGTGACATTTTGTCTGCTGTTGTTGTGGTAGGCAAAAGGAAATCAAACTACATTGAAAGCGTTATCATTTAAAATAAGTTCAGAATGCATTTTAAATAAGGTAACAAGATGTTGTGCGCTTAATTGTGCAAAATATTTTAGCAAAGGTTCAAATATTCGATTCTTTCTATTACCGAGGGAATGCAATACGACAACGCGATGGATATTTGCTTCCAAACACTAATAATTTGTACCAGTTAAAAGTTGACCTACTTAACGAAAGTAGGTATGTTCATTTTAAAATCTAAGCAATTGAGTGTCATATGCTCAACCAGTAATGAACTAGAGAGATGAACATAGACACACAGAGACATATATTGTAACATACAACATACTGAAATGTTTAAGTAAATACTTTAAAACAAAATTCTGACACTCGTGGCCAACGGTATCTCTATCTATGTAAAAGCGCATAGCTTACGAAACAGAGTCATAGGAGAACTTACATGTAGCCTAAATTCTTTATTAACATAGAGAGATAACTTACACGTAGCCTAAATTCTTTATTAACATACAGAGATAACTTACACGTAGCCTAAATTCTTTATTAACATGGAGATAACTTATACGTAGCCTAAATTCTTTATTAACATGGAGATAACTTATACGTAGCCTAAATTCTTTATTTACATACAGAGAACTTACATGTAGCCTAAATTCTTTATTTAACATAGAGAGAACTCACATGTAGCCTAAATTCTTTATTAACATAGAGAGAACGGAAGTAACTTTTGTAATTCTTGGATTCTGGCAATGTCCAAGCAATGAGTTTAACAAAGAAGAAAGAAATGAATTGTTTCACTCTTGTAGTTTTTGTATAAAATTTCACTTTTGATCTTGAAAGACTAGAGGATAAAGTGGACACGAATGCGTTTGGCCGGTGTGAAAGTTATCGTACATACCCCCATCTCACCAACCACCAAAAGAAAAAAAGAAAGAAAAATAAATAAATAAATAAATAAAACAAGATAAATGTTCCATTCGGGTACTTTGCAGTGTATCGCAATGTTGAGAGCATTCAGGAAGATGTGACAACCTCATTTCAGTCTCGAGAGACAACCAATACTTTTTTTTTGCATTTGTTGCTGTCTCTAAACTTGCACCTTCTCAGTTCGGACATGTCTCGTCCGACAACGAGCATCAAGAGTACGTGTGATAACTGATGTTTTGTACGTAGAATTATTTCTAACCCTGCAGGGCTCCTTCATTGTGCAACCTAGACCAGAACGTGAACTGTTATACTTTGAAACAAAACTTTTAATTATGGTCTATACACATAGAGTCATAGACCATAGGAAATAAGGTTCAGAGAGAGAGGGAGGGGCTTGAAACCGAGCCTGTTTTTCGCTGCTAATAAAACAGAGACAGGCCAAATGCTTCATTTGTGTGTTTATTTTATTTTGCGTGCATGTTTTGATTTGTGTGTGTGTGTGTGTGTGTGTGTGTGTGTGTGTGTGTGTGTGTGTGTGTGTGTGTGTGTGTGTGTCTTAAGGCTGTAACTATTTTTCCTTTATTAATAAAACAAAAGAGACAGGCGCAACGCATGAGCTTCGACTTGGTAACACATTGGGGAGTTTTGGGTAAACAGTTAAATTGCAAACGCCAAGATGCCCCTCTCTTTTTTCAGCCAAAACAAATCCTGACAGTTTGGGCGTGAACTTTTCTTCGCATCATAACTGTTTCGATATCGATTTCACTCTTTGTCCTTTTTCAGGCGAGTTGCTTGTGGAATTTGATGCTGGTTCTGGCCAGGAAAATAGTCCTCCGTTGCCGGAGGATCTTATGAGGGATGAATTGCTGTACAGAAAAATACATCGCTCATCTTTAAACGTCGCTGATAGATCTGATGTATGTTGACGTGTAGGCATGAAGCCCCCGGAACGATCGAGTTTGTATTTACTGCATCGAATTCAGTGTACGATATACTTTATACTTTACGAGCGCCTAATCAGTTTAATCTCCACATCGAATTCAGTGTACGATATACTTTATACTTTACAAGCGCCTAATCAGTTTAATCTCCACATCGAATTCGGTGTACGATATACTTTACAAGCGCCTAATCAGTTTAATCTCCACATCGAATTCAGTGTACGATATACTTTATACTTTACGAGCGCCTAATCAGATTAATCTCCACATAAAAAGTGGTGTTCAACAAAAGTCGCATGCAGAGAACAATAACTACCTCTTTATGTGTTATGCAGTGTACTTTTATTCAACTTTTCAATTCCCAACCCAAAGAGCTAACTGTATTTCATGGAGACGTTTAGGTAATTATATTTGGCAGCACGAATGCAGATTTATTAAAAATAATACTAATAGACACGTTTTTAAACAAGTTAAATTGTGTACACTTACTTCCTTGTCTTGAGAATAAAGGGTTTTTAGGTCTATTTAGGTCTATTTCTATTTCGTTTCATCTCCTCTTGATTTTAACTTCCTCTTTCTCTTTCCCGTGTCTCTTTGTCTGCTCTTATGTTATTCAAATTTAAATGGGGGCGTTTCCGACTTCACGCCTATATCAGTCTGTATTTCTCCTAATTCGTATTTCTGTCCCATTCTCTCTCTTCTGTTCTTCTAATTTCTCTTCCAATTTCTCTCTCTCTCTCTCTCTCTCTCTCTCTCTCTCTCTCTCTCTCTCTCTCTCTCTCTCTCTCTCTCTCTCTCTCTCACAAACACACACACACACATGAGAAATTAAAATTGCCGTATTATCAAGTACTTAAAACTATTATATCCAAAATACAAACCAATGTTTATTGCAAAGTTTATCAATTTGGTGGAAATGATAAATACTCTGTCGTGCGGTTTATTATTTTGTTGTTATTGACATTAGGAAGCGGAAAGAGCGTTGGGCGGGACGTTGATTTGCTTCCTCAACATTTCTTTTGCACGCGCGTCGCATCATGCGTGATTTGCCGTAACTCTCGCGCATTCTCTTTACTCTGTCTCCTGGTTCCCTCCCTCCTTTCAAACGTACACACAGACACACGTATTACCTACAGGCTTGTAAAATTATCGATATAATCAGCCATCTAATCGCCTGTCACTTTTTCTTTACTTTATCTTTAAAAAACACACCAAAGCTTAATTGCTTTATGGGAAAATCGGGCTGAAGGAGCGAACAGTGTGAGCACCAAGGGAGAGAACCTTTGCTGTGATTTGGAAACGTGAACGTCAGGTAGAGGACCCCAGCGGGTATGCAGAGAATGTGATTGTTATTAGTCAGGGTTTGAAATCCAATGGTAACTAGAGAGAATGTTATTAGGCAGGGTCTTAGATCCAAAGGTAACCAGAGTAAGAGAATGTTATTAGGCAGGGTCTGTGATCCAAAAGTAACCAGAGTAAGAGAATGTTATTAGGCAGGGTCTGTGATCGACGGGTAACCAGAGTAAGAGAATATTATTAGGCAGGGTCTGAGATCCATCAAAGAAAAGCAATGCTAGATCCATGTAGTTTCTATTCCTTTAAGGATTATGACAAGGAAAGTGAAGTGTTAAAAGCCAAAAGGATAAGGGGAGGGAAGTAACACTTGTGTGTGAGCAATCGTGCTAAAAAATTTGATGACTGTGTCCTTGAGACACGTCGTCATCCAAAGTTCCGCTGACAAGCATAATCGGTTTGGGGTGTGCGGACACGTGTTACAAAAATACTTAACGGTTTGAAATATGCCGACACGGGTAAGGGGTTGCGGTGTAGAGAGAAATATTTAACGGTTTGAGATGTGCCGACACGTGTAACCCGCGTGGTGTAGAGAGAAATATTTACGGTTTGAGATGTGCCGACACGTGTAACCCACGTGGTGTAGAGAGAAATATTTACGGTTTGAGATGTGCCGACACGTGTAAGGTGCTGATTGTTGTGTGTACACACATGCACACGCTTGTGCATGCCTGCGCATAATATGCATACTTATAGCCAGAAAATACTTGAAACTTTTTCTTTGTATCCTTAGTATGGCATTCTGCTAATCTCTGGTGTATACAATAATACTCTCTCTGCCGATCGCTGGTACACATAGACTGGCATTATGTTAATCTCTGGTGTATACAGTAATACTATGCCGATCGTGGTACACATAGACTGGCATTATGTTAATCTCTGGTGTATACAGTAATACTATGCCGATCGTGGTACACATAGACTGGCATTATGTTAATCTCTGGTGTATACAGTAATACTATGCCGATCGTGGTACACATAGACTGGCATTATGTTAATCTCTGGTGTATACAATAATACTATGCCGATCGCTGGTACACATGGGTGGTCAGTGAACTAATCTCTATAACTCTGGATTGACATCATGCTGATGTCTAGTATGCATAGTGACATTATAATAGTGTCAACGAACACATTATTTCTTTAACAAGGTGAAATTGTACAGAAAGTACTAAGCCGAGAAAATATATAAGATATCAAAACCTGAATCATTTTTGTTGATGCTGAAAGTGTATCATGTGGGTTCTATAAAAATGAGTTATCGGCCTTTAAATTTACGAATTTGAGCGTGTTAGATATAGATCTTCTGATTGCAAGAAGTAAATTCTTTTATTTATTTTTCTTTATTAAAAAAAATAAGTCTTTGAGTTTATCATTGTGCTTTTCTCAAATCTTCGTGTATACAGAGTGAACTTATTCGTTATTTACAGTCACACATTAACACACACACACACACACACACACACACACACACACACACACACACACACACACACATACATACAGTCATACACATGCACTCTACATTGATATATATGTACTACACTCCGCATTAGTACACACACACGCACGCACACACACACACACACACACACCACGTTCACAAACCACACCACATTCACACATACACATCACGTTCATACATACATACACTCCACTTCACACTTTCGCAAATACTAACATTCCCTCTTACATGAACATTCGTAAGCATGTAATATCTGTATATATATATATATAATGATATTTTTAATGTATATTTATATTTCATTGTAACCAATATGACCTTATTTGAAACATGTACATCCGAACTCCGAACGCGAAAATAAATTCAACAGTTTAACTGTCAGTTTCAGTTAGTACATGCAAACAAGTAAGAAACAGATCAAATATTAAAGTGATGAAACAGACTTTAATTGTACACATAGCATACGGCCATCTATATATTTATTGCAATTAAAGTGTTCCAAATTGTTGTCCAGACGACAACACTTTTGGAAGTGCACTAAAAACAGTGGCGCCCATGTTATGTCCTGGAGTGCAGATTTGTAGAGCATGAAATGCTTATGTTGCTGCTGAACTCAGTTGTCTCCCTTTGCAAGGACTAACATCTCCCAGTAGCGCCTCGTAGAAGCATCATGAAATTGATTTTTCTGTCGCTTGACGGCCAGCTTGTACAGGGTAACCGCGGCTCGAGACCTCTGGTCCTGTCGACTTGTTGAACACGTATATGTGGATAGGTGTGTTTGTCCGTCTTTCCTGTGCCGTTCGAGTGGCGGAATTTTCCGCCGTCCCCAACTTGTGTGTTAGTGCCCAGCGTTCTTTTGCAGTAGAAGTTGATGTCCTGTATTTTGTTTACAGATTGTACAGAATAGCGCAGGACTTGTTTACATTTAGCCATGAATTTTACCGAACAGCTTTTGCATTGTTGGCACTTGTGAAATGATTCACTTGATAACATGCCGCGCTTACGCTTGTGAATTGATTTCATTTTGATACCTTGCCTTGCTTACATATGTGACTTTATTTCACTTGACAGCATGTCTTGCTTCCATTTGTGAATTGATTTCACAATGTAACTTGCCTTGCCTACACGTGTGAATTGAAATTGATTTCACTAGATGACTTGCTTTGCTTACATCTGTGAATTGATTTCACTAGATAATTTGCTTTGCTTACATCTGTGAATTGATTTCACTAGATAATTTGCTTTACTTACATCTGTGAATTGATTTCACTAGATGACTTGCTTTGCTTACATCTGTGAATTGATTTCACTAGATAACTTGCCATGTTTACACTTGTAGATCGAGTGTTACAAACAGCATTCGGGTAATAATATTATATATATTATCTCTTGAATTAATTGGAAAATGTATAAATAATATCTTATAAATAACGAAGTGCTCTCGCTTTATATACTAATAGTGGCACAAACTCCACAAATACGCCACATTCTTTCACTTTCGTATTCACTGATTACATGGACAGAAAAGAATATGGCTTTGTAAGTTGTTAGAGACGCGTTAACAATTTCTGTTCTCAGTTTCGAAACACTGCTTCTCTTGACTGCTCAGCGGTGTTCCGCGACTTTTTGTAAAGTTACCCCAGATGTATTGTACACTTACTCGCCAAAATATATTGTGCTGAGGGACGTTTTGAGTAAAGTGACTCCAGATGTATTGTACACTTACTCGTGTTAATGCATTGTGCTGAGGGACGTTTTGTGTAAAGTGACTCCAGATGTATTGTACACTTACTCGTGTTAATGTATTGTGCTGAGGGACGTTTTGTGTAAAGTGACTCCAGATGTATTTTACACTTACTCGTGTTAATATATTGTGCTGAGGGATGTTTTGTGTAAAGTGACCTCCGAAGAATTGTGCACTTACTCGCCTTAATATATTGTGCTGAGAGACGTTTTGTATACACGAAACTTTTGGCTAAGTCATCTCTCTGGAAACAAAATCTGCTGCCTCGAGTGTCTTCCCTGTGCAAGATCTGGAAGAGATTGCTGTAACAGGAGAGGACGGCCTGCAGGCAACCGACTGTGCACGTGGATAGCTTACGTTATTACGTATTATTGTGACTGCACGTTCTTGAGTTTCAACACTGACTTGTTATCGCCCCTTGCCCACCTTAAAGCTCTCGGAGGAATTGTTAGTTGCAAGGGGCCGTTGAAGTAATTTACAGCTTTTCATCGCTTGTCGGCCTTATCTTCTGCGTCTGCAACTGAGTAGATTCTCATCAAATGGGTCGGGGTGGTTGCCTCCCTATTTCCCTCCCCCTTCCACCGATCTGTTATACCTGATGTTTACGCTTGATCCCTCAAGGGAGATAAATTTTGTGTTAGATGGTATTTTATGGAAGAAGAGACTCAAATCAATGCAAGTGTACGGAGCAATTTTTATAATCTTAATATGAGCGCAGTAAGTGTAAGCTCTCTTTTTTATATCGCCTTTTATTCTTCTCCCCCCCCCCTCCCAACGTGCTAACTTATTGTGAAGTGAGTGTGTGTGTGTATGTAAGTGTGTGTTTGTGTGCGTAATTGTGTGTGTTTGTTAGTGTGTGTATTTGTTAATGTGTGCATTTGTGTGTGTGTGTGTGTGTGTGTGTGTGTGTGTTTTGTTAGTGTTTGTGTGTTTTTATTAGTGTTTGTGAGTGCTTTTGTTAATGTTTATGTGTGTGTATTTTTGTTAGTTTGTGTGTGGTTTTTTTTTGTTAATGTTTGTTTGTGTGTGTGTTTTTGTTAGTTTTTGTGTATATGTGTGTGTTTTTGTTAGTTTATGTGTGTATGTGCGTGTCTTTTTGTTAGTGTTTGTGTTTTTGTGTGTTTTTGTTAGTATTTGTGTGTGTGTGTGCGTTTTTGTTAGTGTTTGTGTGTATGTTTGATTTGTGAATGGAGGGGAGAGCTGAAGACGGTATAGGTGAAATTATTTTTGGATTTTATTTAGGCAAGAGATGATTCACGTTCGTTTAACTGAAAAAGAGTTTTCTTTATCATTCTTACCGCCTTTACAGTTGTTTGGTTGTTTTAGATTATTTGAATGCACTAATTATGATTAGTGCATAAAGCACACACAACACATGCACTCTATACATGCAAACACAACAATGCATAACACGAAGTAAACTTATCACAATTTGTTTATATCAATACACAGAGTTACTCAAAACACATACAACAAACATCTCATATACTTAACTACATTGCACACAACATATCATCAAAATGCATTATTTAAACCTCACGAAAACACATATATATGCCACCCAAGCAAAGTCATGCTAAATATCATATTAAACAGGCTGAAGCCGCAGGCAGAGAAAATCATAGCTGAAGAACAGGCAGGCATCAGACCAGACACAGCACAACTGAACAGATTTTTAATCTGAGACTGCTGTGTGAGAAGTACCTTCAGCACCAACATGACCTTTATCATGTCTTTGTAGATTTTAAGAAGGCGTTCGACAGATGTGGCATGCAACTTTTTGGTCCACCATGAAGCTGTACAACATCAATGCCAACCTGATCAAAGTCATGGAAAGCCTTTACAGTAAGGCCACTAGCGCAGTCTGCTTCAACGGCCAAATAGGAGATTTGTTCAGGACAACAGTGGGAGTCAGACAAGGCTGCTTATTCGCCTATTCTCTTCAACATCTTCCTTGAAAGAATCATGACAGATGCTCTGGAGGACCCTGAAGGAACTGTCCGTATTAAAGGCAGAACAATAACGAACTTACGCTTTGCTGATGACATCGATGGCCTTGTAGGAAATGAGGAGGAACTAACTCAGTTGCTGGAAAAACTGGACAGGATAGCTACTACTTTTGGTATGGAAATCAGTGCAGAGAAGACCAAATTGATGACCAACAACACCAGTGGCATTGGCAATGACATCAGAAACTGAAAATAGTTAATAAACTCAAGTACTTAGGAGCCATCGTGATAGACAAGGGATCAAAACCAGAAATATTGTCCAGAATTGCATAGTATATTTTTGATCGAGTTTAATTTGGCATCCAATATAATATACTGTCAAGATGGCTAAATAAATAAATAAACGCATTTCATTTTTAATTTCTTGCAAATGTTGTGTGGGCCGGAATTTCTTTAAAGCACAGAGAAGAAAACTTCGACCGTGAAATAATCAATAGAGCAATATCTAAGGGAGATAAATGATGTTGAAGAGCTCACTCTTTGGGAGGTGGAAGTGGTGGAGGATAAACACTAAAGAATTTTATTTAATTCAGTATGGCGTTTACGAGAAAAATCAGATTGATATGAACACTTATTGCGCGCAAGTGTGTGTGTGTGTGTGTGTGTGTGTGTGTGTGTGTGTGTGTGTGTGTGTGTGTGTGTGTGTGTGTGTGTAAAGACATTTGTATAGGTGTTCACCTGACTACATATTAATAACGGATTATGAAAGTACTGATGATTTTTAAAACATTAGATCCAGCAGAGAGTTATAACCAATGTAATGAAATGAAAACACTTTAAAATCTGTGGTGTAAACAGTCATTTAATCATTTAAAGGAAAGCAAGATAAATTATTCAATATTTGTTATTATTCAACAAATAATTACACTATTAACATTATCTTAAATCGAGACAAACACAAGACTGTTAATGTTATACTAAAGATTAATATACTGAAGAGAGTAACGCCTTACACCGCTGCTTTATTTTTTAAACTAAATTTATGCCATACAATTTTTCAAAGACAATGTATATATTTTTTTTCCACACCAGTGTGTTATGAGGTACTAACGTTGAAAGGGAGAGAACAAAATTCTAATAACTCCGAGACCACACCAAATCATGGTTACAGAATAAAAACAAATTTCTTCGTTGCTCACGATTACCACTCACAGGGAGTGAACTCATTTGTTTCCTGTTAGGTATCGCGTTAAGTTACATCTAGCTCTCAAAGGGAGTGAACTCAATTCTTTCTAGTTGGTATCGCGTTTAGCTATACCTAGCTCTCAAAGGGAGTGAACTCAATTCTTTCCTGCTATGTATCGCGTTTACTTAGACCTAAGTCTCAAAGGCAGTGAAGTGTTTGGGATGTTAGACGATGCTCCAGTGCGTTACAGTATTCACTGACTGGGTGTTGTTACTGTCCATTCAGATCACTGACTGGGTGTTGTTACTGTCCATTCAGATCACTGACTAGCATTTCGGACTAGCATGTTATGAACCACATAGATCTGTGTGCTTGGCCATTTTGGATTAACCAATCGGATCATTGTGTGATTAACCATTCAGATAGTTGGGTGATTAACATTTCAGATCATTGTGCGTGTATCTCTTAGGATCATTGTGTGCTTAACCACTTACACAAATATGTGATTATCCATTCAGATCTGTGTGTGGTTAACAATTCAGATCATTGTGTATTTATCTCTTAGGATCAATATGTGATTAACCATCCAGATCACTGGCGGCTAGCCATTCAGATCAGTATGTTATTAACATTTCAGATATCTGTGTGATTAACCATCCAGATCACTGGCGGCTAGCCATTCAGATCAGTGTCTGATTAAGAAGTCATATCTTTGCATGTTTTTATCTTAGGATCAGTGTGTGATTAACCATCTAGATCAATGGCGTCTAACCATTTAGACCATTGTGTGATTAACAATTAGCCATTCAGATCAATGGGTGGTGAATCATTCAGCTCATTGTGTGATTAGCCATTCAGATCAGTGTGCTGAGTTATTTTTGAAAGTGTTATTTTGTGCTTAGTTATTTGAAAAAAGTGTAATTGTGTGCTGAGCCATTTAAAAAGTTTGATTGTGTGATTATGTGAAGTTAGTATGTTTAGTCATTCAAACCATTCTGATTGGTTGGTCAAATCAGTGTGGTTATAAATCTCGATCAGCATGGCTACACGTTGGGTTCCAAGGAATTAGCCATGCGAGTGAGTGTTCTTCACCACCAGGTGATTATTAACGTTGGGTTCCAAGGAATTAGCCATGCGAGTGAGTGTTCTTCACCACCAGGTGATTATTAACGTTGGGTTCCAAGGAATTAGCCATGCGAATGAGTGTTCTTCACCACCAGGTGATTATTAACGTTGGGTTCCAAGGAATTAGCCATGCGAGTGAGAGTTCTTCACCACCAGGTGATTATTAACGTTGCTTTAATAAATTAGGGATAACTCTTTTTTGGTCCTTTTACCTGGCCTTCCTGATCCACGTTCCGAATGGCTTACACACTGGATCAGCAACTGTCAAGGACTGCCAATGCTGATTGCTCGTTTCGTTTTCCGCTCCACTGACACAGATTTCCAAGGCGCGCCATTTTAGACTTGAAAAATTGCAATAATTCTGTGTGTGTGTGTGTGTGTGTGTGTGTGTGTGTGTGTGCGCGCGCGCGCGCGTGTTTTCAGCCACACCCAAATCCTTAACTGAGTTTGTCAGTTTTTGAGTTTGAAAAAAATAAGGTGATCAGTGGCACCAAAGTTCAAGGTCAGCATTTTCGCGTTTAGTGTGTCCGAGTTCGGCAAGTTAAGGTCAGGAAGTTCATAGCATTTTATGCTCATGGTGAGTTTGTGTTTGTGTTTGTGTTTTCAGAATCGGTAGGCACAAAGTTTGATAGGATCAGGGTCATTAAGTTCGTATAGGTTCAGCGTCAATATGTCCATGGCTTGTATGTTCGGGCTTAGTCACTTCATAATTTGTAAGTTCAGGTTCATTATTGCCTCTGACCTAGATAGACGTGGACTCAATGGGAGGGGGGGGTCTTTTTGTTTTTTGATTGTACGGCACAGCTTTATAAATGACACATAAAAGTAACAAATTTATAGTTTGGACCCGCGTCAATTATAACGTCACCACTCATTCTCACTCCCCCCCCCCTCTCCTGTAGGCCTACTTTAGGCAACAAGCGCATTAATTTTATCAGTTCACCAGAAAAGTTTTCACTAAAATTGGTAGCTAGAAAATTTGGTAACGGTTGAACGCGGCGACAAGACTAAGGGGTTCAGCTCTCAAGCGGTGTGTGTACGATCGACTGGTGGGCAGACAGGCTAAGGGAAACAACTCCTATATAACGCTGCCTTTGTTAGCTGAACAGATATGGAGTAGTCCTGTTCTCTGGAGGGAATGAAGCACACGAGTCGGTGACTAATGCGGCACTTGCCGAGCGGCGATTTTTAATTTCAGTTTATTTTAAAAGATACTTAGCGCTCTCGTGTGCACTGCGTGTAAAAACAGTTTCTTTCTGTCTTTGTTTCAAAACATTTATAAATGGGGCTTGCATTCATCAAGGTCGCTGCTTTGTTTCGTTGCTGTATTCAACGAGGGTGCTGCCCTTTAAACCTACGTATTTTCTCTCACTAACATCTCTTTAGCAGTACTATTTTCTCTCACTAACTAGTCTCTTTAGCAGTACTATTTTCTCTCACTAACTTGTCTCTTTAGCAGTACTATTTTCTCTCACTAACATATCTGTTTAGCAGTACTATTTTCTCTCACTAACTTGTCACTATAGCAGTACTATTTTCTCTCATTAACTTGTCTCTATAGCAGTACTATTTTCTCTCACTAACTTGTCTCTATAGCAGTACTATTTTCTCTCAAGAACTAATCTCCATAGCAGTACTATTTTCTTTCAATAACTAGTCTCCATAGTGACTCGAAGCAGCGTCCCGTACACTGTCATGGATGTACTTGCTAATCACTGTCTCTTTGAAGAGGCCTAGGTAATGGGTAGATACTTGTTTGGGTAGACGGTGGTTTGTTGCCTAATGCGTAAATCTGTAGACACAGTGAATTTGACGTAGTTGGTTATTATACAGTTTGTGTTGTCGGTGTGTGTAGGGCCAGTGCTGCCAGCGGTTGACATGCCCTTCGTTACGCAAACATGTCTAGAAGAGGAAAGAGTAGTGGTGCTGGTGCTGGTGGTGATCTATTATTCCTCTTCCTACCGCAATTTCGCACGTTAACAACTGCGACTTACGAGACCGACACGACAATAGCATATTTATAACACTCACGATAAAATAAGTATTTACAACGCTCACGAGACAATAACGTATATATGACGCTCACAAGACAATAACGTATTTGCGATGCTCACGAGACAATAACGTATATATGACGCTCAAGAGACAATAACGTATTTTCGACGCTCACGAGATAATAACGTATTTATGACGCTCACCAGACAATAACGTATAACGTATTTATGACGCTCACAGGACAAGAGCATATTTACTATGCTTAAGAGACAATGACATATAATATGACGCTCACGAGACAATAACGTATTTACGACACTCACAAGACAAGTGCATGAGCTGAAATTAAAAAGTACAAAGAGTTTCCTCGGGGGGGTTGGTTGCGGCGTGGGTGTGGAGAAAAAGGAGAAAAAGCAAGTCATGGATATACGGTTAACATTATTCTAATAACAACATTAAGCACAAATAAAATCAAAAACCAACATTATTTGTCTTGTAAGGCTTTCACACTGTTTCCCCGACATGATCGTAAGGTTTGATACAAATAATTGCATTATGTTTGAAAACTGTCTTTCTTTCTCTCTCACCGCCCTCGCCTCCGCGCGTATTACACCCGTAATCTTAAAATAAATGTCAAAATATAACAAGTCCATATTGATTGCACAGTGGGATTTATCTTACAGAAGCATTTTGCTGGAGAGAAAAGCAAAGCATACGACTTAACGTATTGGCCTATATATAGTAACAAAATGAAATGCAACACGAAGAGCACACCTACTAACCCCGAACACACACTCTCCGACCCCCCCCCCCAAATATTCGTGTCTTCCTTTATGCTTGTAGAGTTTGACAATCGACATTGCAACGCCTGACAATAGACCTCATTGTAAATGTTTTCGATTCACTAAATTAGTCTCAGACTCCGGGTCTCTCTTTCGAAATCATGACAGCTTTGTTTTTGATTCCTCAGCAAAGTCGTGATTATTTCACCATCTTTGGCGCCTGGTCCCTCAGCAAGTCGTGATTATTTGACGTCTTTGGCGCCTGCTCCCTCAGCAAAGTCGTGATTGTTTGACGTCTTTGGCGCCTGGTCCCTCAGCAAGTCGTGATTGCTTGAAACCTTTGTTGTATGCCTCCTTCACCCTCTCAGCTGCACCGCCTGTTTCAGTATTTGGACGCCATGTCCGCTAACAGGGTCGCGCCTTTTTTTAAAAATTCTTTCAGATCAGGGCTTTTAAACAAGGTTTCACTTGCTGTTATTATATAGATAGATCTGTGTGTGTGCGTGCGTACGTTCATGTATGCATTAAATTCACAACCATTGTTTTACTATATTTATAAAGCTGCTGTCAGAATATGCTTTAATCAAAGGAAATCAAAGAAAAGTTAGAAAGAGAGAAAGAACGGGAAAGTGTGCCGTGGGGAAGAATAAATCGAGAGAAAGGTGCGACTAGACGCAGGATAAAAAATCACGTGGTTCCAGATTGCAAATGTAGCGATAAAGGAGAGAAATTTACTGGACATCTCTTCAAGCGGTAACAGTAAAATGATTCGTTCTGAGAGCCGCATATCTCAATTAACTCGAAGACTTCTTTTTCTCTCGCCCGCCTTGTGTCTCCACTTCTCCACACTTTAAAGCAAACGTTAATGCTGGATTTAGCATGACTTACCATTAAAAACAATGCTAGATTTAGCATGAATTACTATTAAAAACAATGCTAGATTTAGCATGAATTACTATTAAAAACAATGCTAGATTTAGCATGAATTACCATTAAAAACGAAACAAAAGCAAGCAATAATGCTAGATTTAGCATGAATTACCATTAAAAACAAACCAAAAACAAACAATAGTGCTAGATTTAGCATGACATACCATTAAAAACAAAACTAAACCAAACAATAATGCTAGACTTACCATTAAAAACAAAACAAAGTAAATTAAGGACAAACAAGTAATTTTTTGGTATAGAATGAAAGTAAAAGTCGATTTGTGCCACCATAATCTTCACTTTGCGCGCGCGTTGATGGTGGGGTAATTTTGTCTTGGATTGCGAGGGTTTAGAAGACAAAGAAGAGTCGCGCTGTTGTCGGTATGTAAACAGCTATACAGCTATACAGCTATACAGTTATACAGCTATACAGCTATACAGTTACACAAAAAGAAAAAAGACGCTGTAAGTTTGTTGGAAGGTGTGTTTGTGCGCACAGCGCACGAGTTCTGGTAGGGGTGGGGTGGGGGCATTAATAATTTGGAAGGTGGAGGCAGAATTGGGAGGGCGGAGCTAGTGGTACATTGTGGTTCTCGTAAGATTGCTCGTCCGACCTATACATACCAATCTTGGGCCCAGTTTGACCTCTCTATATACCTATAACCTGAACTTTGGGCCCAGTTTGACCTCTCTATATACCAATATCCTGAACTTTGGGCCCAGTTTGACCTCTCTGTATACCAATAACCTGAACTTTGGGCCCAGTTTGACCTCTCTGTATACCAATAACCTGAACTTTGGGCCCAGTTTGACCTCTCTGTATACCAATAACCTGAACTTTGGGCCCAGTTTGACCTCTCTGTATACCAATAACCTGAACTTTGGGCCCAGTTTGACCTCTCTGTATACCAATAACCTGAACTTTGGGCCCAGTTTGACCTCTATATACCAATAACCTGAACTTTGGGCCCAGTTTGGCCTCTACATACCAATAACCTGAACTTTGGGCCCAGTTTGCAGACTGTGCGAATTGGGGGGGGGGGGAGCAGGACAAAAACGATCAACGCTCGTGTACACACCACGCACACGTATCACGCTAACGCTCACTTTGAGCAGTTGGCTTCATGAACACACATCGTGCATAGTTGGGTCTCATGAATACAATAAAAATGGCTTCGTGAGCCCACAAAATGAGCAGTTGGTCTCATGATCACAGAAAGTGAATAGTTGGCTTCGTGAGCCCACAACATGAAAAGTAAGTAGGAATATAGATTAAAATTCTTTTTAAAAAAAAGAAGCTACAAACTTTTGTTTCGGTCAACACGATATATAGGCAGTGATAAGTAGTGATAAATATTGATAAGCAGTAAAGGGCAGTTATAAGTATTGATAAGTAGTAAAAGGCAGTGATAAGTATTGATAAGTAGTAAAAGGCAATGTTAAGTATCAGTAGACGGTGGTATGTATTGATAAGCAGTAAAAAGGCAGTGATAAGTATTGATAAGTAGTAAAAGGCAGTGATAAGTATTGATAAGTAGTAAAAGGCAGTGATAAGTATTGATAAGCAGTAAAAGGCAATGTTAAGTATCAGTAGATGGTGGTATGTATTGATAAGCAGTAAAAGGCAATGATAAGCAGTACACTATGTTAAATATTAATGAAGAATGATATGCCTTAATGCTATAATAGTCACTGAAAAAAGTAATTCATTAATACATTAAAGACAGTGGTCAACAGAAACAGTAACTGATTAAAGTGATTCACTAGTTCACAAGTAAGACATTGAAAAAAGAAATTAAGAAAAAAAATTAAGACACGGAAGAAAGTAATTATGTAGCACACAATTAATACAGTAGTGAACAGTAATAGTTCTTAGTGAACAGTAATAGTCCTTGATAAAGGTAATTCATTAATACACTGTTAAGACAGTGATCAACAGTAATTAGTCACTGAAATATGAAATTTAATAATATAAGTTTAGATAGTGATCAACAGTAATTAGTCACTGAAATATGAAATTTAATAATACAAGTTTAGATAGTGATCAACAGTAATAAATATTAAATTAAAATTAATAATCAGTAATGGGTGATAGATGGTATTAATCAGTACCCTTAATAGCTATTATATAGTAATCGACAGGGATGATCAATACATGTAATAGTAACTGATAATAAATAATTTTAAATCACTGATAATCAGTAATTGTAATAGTCACTCATAATCAGTAACTTGGAATAGTGAATGATAATCAATAATAGACACTGTGCAAGCGATTATCAATAATAGACACTGACAATCAGTAATAGACAGCGACAACCACTCATAGACATTGGCAATCAGTTATAGAAAACGATAAACACTCATATACATTGACAATCGATTATAGACAGCGTCAACCACACAGACAATGGCAATCAGTTACAGACAGCGAAAACAACTCACAGACATTGTCGATTATAGACAGCGACAACCCCTCATCGACATTTGCAATCTGTTATAGACAATGGCAGTCAGTTATAGACATTGGCAATCTGTTATAGACAATGGCAATCAGTTATAGACAGCAATAACCACTCATAGACATTGTCAATCAGTTATAGACAGCAATAACCACTCATAGACATTGTCAATCAGTTATAGACAGCAATAACCACTCATAGACATTGTCAATCAGTTATAGACAGCAATAACCACTCATAGACATTGACAATCATCCATAGACAGGGACAGTCAGGATTAGTGATAGTCTGTAATGAAGTAGTGAGGAGCTATTACACACATTGTCAGGAAGTGGATACGATATAAAATTAAATAGAATGCACGCACAAAAGAAATAGAATCTCTTGGTTTGGAAATTTGGAAATTGGATTCGTTTATTTCTGTGAGGGTGGTTAAGACTGACTAGTGCCAAGTTGACGTGTTCTTTCTAAAACAATTTAGAAAGAAATTTACACAGTCCTCGTTTTAACATGTCAACTGTCGACAAGCGTTATTCACATGATTCTCGAATTTCTGTGTCTGTCTGTCTTTCTCTATTTGCTCTGACTCTCTCTCTCTCTCTCTCTCTCTCTCTCTCTCTCTCTCTCTCTCTCTCTCTCTCTCTCTCTCTCTCACACGACATGCACACTCATCTACTACATACAACATTCACTGAGCTATCTACTAGCTAGCTAGCTTTCTGTCTGTCTGTCTATGTCCGTCCATCCATCTACAGTTCTACAAACACACGCACACGCGCGCGCGCATACACACATACACACACATATACGCACACACGCACACACACGCACGCACGCACGCGCACGCACGCGCACGCACACACACACACACACACACACACACACACACACACACACACACACACACACACACACACACACACACACACACACACAAGGGTCTTACCAAGAGATGATCGATATAAGAGACACAAAGCCGACTGATAAGAAAACAATAATCGTTTAATAGTCGCACACTATCATATACACAGACGATCGGATTGGAAACACTACCTAGCAATCAAACACACGAACGACCAAATAGTATTGATGGTTTGAATGCATACACAAAACTCATCGGATATGCGGGCGACGCTTGAACACGTGCAAAGCCGGTAAGTTAAACACACTGTTATCGACACCGATACACGGCAAATCAGATAAGCACATTACCGCGTTTAAAGTTTAAATACAAACATCCGTCCTAAATCTAGAAAAAGATATTCACACAAGTGTAGAGACAACTCCTCAGGTAAACAGGCGATCGTCACCTATTTCAACCGGTTTATCTTAAACACAGATACTGATTTTGAATCGACACTTGGTCACGTGGCTCAAGATCGTTTAAATTATTCAGAATCAGTAAATTAAGTTTCAATAGACACCAAAACATGACAGAAAAGATTTTGCTTATACACACAAATAAGGGGTTTGTGTTGGTGGGGGGGGGGGGGAGAGGGGAAAGGGGATTGTTTGACTACCTCACATCGCTGACCTGCTGGTCAGATAACTAGACTTTCACATGACCTGCTGATCAGATAAATTATAATGTCGCGTGGACGTCTAGCGGGCCTCAGATAAATAAATTGTCTCTTAGAAAAGCTGTTGGACACTCGTTTGACAAAGCAATCTTAATAGCCATTTGAACTAACTGGAAATCGCTGGACGAGTCACACAAGCGGTGAGATAAACCCGCTCATCGACTCTTGAAGAAAAAGAGCAAGTTGTCGGTCTGACTTACAACAAATCGTGCACGCCTCTGTGTGCTTGTCGGTATGTTGATCTAGCAGAAGTGTTACTTACATGACGCATTGATAGTTGGCAGTCCCTGTCTCAAAAAAAAAAACAAAACGCGCGTTGATTTTAGTGCGCTGATGTTTTCAATGGAGTAAAATTGCGTTTAACTATGACGTATAATTTACTGACACGTAATTAGAGTGATGTGTGTGTGTGTGTGTGTGTGTGTGCGCGCGCGTCCGTGAGTGCGTGACTGTGCGTATCGCATTTGGGAAATCGTTGATAAATAAAATGTTGTGTCGAGTTTAGTGCATTAACCGCTTTAAAATAAAAAAGACATTATCGCCTACAAGTAACAGCAGTTGGAATGTAAACATGGCGATTGAATGATATGAGAGATCAGGAATAACAGTGAGCCGCTTTGAAAACAAAGTTAACTTTAGACCTGGATGGGAGTGGGGTGGTGGGGAGAAATGCAGAACTCCGCAGAGATTATAATGATTTGAATGCCACATCTCCCAGTACCTATCTACCTAACCCCCCACACACACACACACACACGCGCGCGCGCGTACCCATACATACACACTGTTATGGGTGGTTTAAACGATTAGCTTTCCAACTCCTAATCTAATTCCACCCGAATGTTACCGGTTCAGAACGTCTGTCACCCCTGGCAAAGTACGAACACTTCTAGAGGTACAGGAATTTATGGTCCACACACGCTCCTTCAACTTAGGGGGACACTTCCCAAGATATGCCGTTGTCTGACCTATTACAAATAAAATTTAGCCCCCCCCCCCTCCCTAAACATGCATATCTCCTTCTTTATCTAAACACCGAAATGGAAGTGTAATTAACAATAACAATTTTATCTAACCACCGAAATGGAAGTGTAATTAACAATAACAACTTTATCTAAACACTGAAATGGAAGTGTAATTAACAATAACAACTTTATCTAAACACTGAAATGGAAGTGTAATTAACAATAACAACTTTATCTAAACACTGAAATGGAAGTGTAATTAACAATAACAACTTTATCTAAACACTGAAATGGAAGTGTAATTAACAATAACAACTTTATCTAAACACTGAAATGGAAGTGTAATTAACAATAACAACTTTATCTAAACACGGAAATGGAAGTGTAATTAACAATAACAACTTTATCTAAACACTGAAATGGAAGTGTAATTAACAATAACAACTTTATCTAAACACCGAAATGGAAGTGTAATTAACAATAATAACTTTATTCAATGCAATGAACAATATTAAATAAGTAATAAATTATACATGATGATAGTAATCACAAGAAAGGCAAACAGAAAGAGGATGATATCTTTTCAACCTAGGTTAGGGATTAAAGAGAATCTATTAATAAATCTGGTTTACTATTTTGAATTAATTATAGTTCTTGAAATGTTTATGACAAATACCATTCGGTTTATAATGTCCAGAGTCTCTGCTTGTTCGAGGAATACAAATGTTATTTTGTTGAACTCTTTATCATTTCTTGACAATTATGACTTTGAAGAAGAGTAAGAAATCAGAGGAGAGGATTAAAAAAAAAAAAAAAAGGGATTTTAGATTTGAGAAGCCAATCACCTGATGTAAGCTGCGTAGACAGAGTTCTCTCGCTTGACCTGTCAACATTATCTTAGGTCGAAGTGGCTCTCTGTGTACTTGACAAATTGACAACCGGACAGTTGTGGTTCCTCATAAACTACTGTCACCTGTCTGGGCGCATAAATGTGAAACTTGTTTACAGTTTCTAAGGAAGTTCTTTAACACAACTTGTTGTGGGAGAATCTAGACTGCAGAACCTAGCATAGAATAGGTAGCAGTTCATTAAAGTTATGGTAGAATGTACATTACAGTCTGTGAAGAACCTAGCATAGAATAGGTAGCAGTTCATTAAAGTTGTGGTAGACTTCAGACAAAAGATCAAAGATCGTTAACGTAGAGCCAGACTGGAATGAAGTCACAGAATAACTCCGGCTGCAGGAACGAAAGTAAAAGAAGGTTGGCTTGAAGCAGTTTGTGGAAAATTAGTTAATGCAGGTGTCACTTGAAGTGTACGAAATAATTAGGCTTCTCCCCTTTCATCTCCGTCTCATACATCCACGCACATCGTATCTATAAATCAATACATTCTTTTGGTCACAACAATTAGGCAGAAATATATAACAGATTACCCCATCTGAGAAAAAATACAGTTAAAATCTTTCACATGTAGCAAAACTGTAAACATCTATACTTGCTAATACACCACCATTTTAAGAATAGTTTCAAATGTACAGGTTAAAGGGTTTCCTGAAAGATGGAAAATACAATTATACAACTTAACTCAACAAATTTTAATTACAATAAGATCCTTAAGAAAAGTTTAGTTCCATAAGAAATATTAATTATTCCAAACATACCAACTGTGCTGTATTGTTCGTGACAAGAAGTTCATGCAACACTTTTTTTTACATTGTTTGTGACAAGAAGTTCATGCAACACTTTTTTACATTGTTTGTGACAAGAAGTTCATGCAACACTTTTACATTGTTTGTGACAAGAAGTTCATGCAACACTTTTTTACATTGTTTGTGACAAGAAGTTCATGCAACACTTTTTTACATTGTTTGTGACAAGAAGTTCATGCAACACTTTTACATTGTTCATGACAAGAAGTTCGTGCAACACTTTTACATTGTTCATGACAAGAAGTTCATGCAACACTTTTTTACATTGTTTCTGACAAGAAGTTCATGCAACACTTTTACATTGTCCGTGATAAGAAGTTCATTGAATACTTTTACATTGTCCGTGATAAGAAGTTCATTGAATACTTTTACATTGTCCGTGATAAGAAGTTCATTGAATACTTTTACATTGTTCGTAACAAGAAGTTCATGCAACACTTTTACATTGTTCTTGACAAGTTCATACAACACTTTTACATTGTTCATGACAAGAAGTTTGTGCCATACTTTTATAATGTTCGTGACAAGAAGTTCGTGCAATACTTTTACATTGTTCTTGACAAGAAGTTAATGCAATGCTTTTACATTGTTCGTGATAGAAGAATTTAATGATGTGCGAACAACCGAGAGATAAATTGGAAATAGGGTTTACAAGGAAAGCAAAAGAGAAAATGAAGACGGCTTTAAAACAAGTGAATATATATATATAGGAGAAAAGGAGAAGTAGGAAAAAAGACAGGACTGTATGAAAGAAAAGAGGGAGGCAGGGAAAATATTAGAGTATGATAATGATAGTAAGGGAGAGAGATATATACACGGGCAGAGATGGAAGAATGTATGGACAAGAAGGAAATGGGAAATAGTGTGTTTGTGTGTGTGTGTGTGTGTGTGTGTGTGTGTGTGAGAGAGAGAGAGAGAGAGAGAGAGAGAGAGAGAGAGAGAGAGAGAGAGAGGCTAGAAAGGGAAAAGAAAAGAAAAGATTTGAGAGAATGAGGGAGTGAAAGAAAGGCAAGCCTGTTCATTCACCACCTCTATCTCCATGTCCGCCTCAGCATTGTGTTTTTGCGCATTTCCCCTTCTTTCCTCCCCCCCCCCCCCCCTGCTCACCTTCGCTCTCCCATGATCCAGCCTACTTTCCCAATTGCTAGAGCTTTTATCTCAGAAGCTGATTCTACGAACTCACTCCACGCTGCCTGGTCATGTACAACACTTTCGCCGTCTGTGGAATCAGCCGCTTCCTGCAGGTCCCATGTGTGTCTGGAAGCAAGTTGTGGGCCAAAGAAATAAATTAGGGAAGCTTTATTTTATAGTGGCAGCCTCTTCCTGAGACCGTGCTACAAGTGTTCAGCCGGCATCGTCGTCATTGGCCTTGTTGCATCTCTCGGGTTTCCAGCAGCGATGAGCACTTATCCCACTCCGAGATTCCTCGGCACTCCCTGGCGCCGATGTTTCTTTCTTGCAAAAGAATTGATGCAAACATAAGAGCACAGTCTATGGCGCCGTCGTCACCGTCATTATCATCATCAACAACAACACAACTACAGGAAGAAGGCAACACCAATAGGTCTGTCAATATCAAATCAGCACGAATATGACATCCTGAACAATTTAACTACCAACAATAGCCTCAGCGACAGCAGCGCAAGTATCAGCTTCACTGACTTTTAACCGACATGATGAACATGTCAACAACTACAGTGTAAACGACCGCTACATCATTAACCACAACATCGATAAGATTGAAGTGAAAACATCAACATTTGTCATTATCGCATCGCCAGAAGCACTCTAACTATCATTGGCTTTCACAAAAATCAAATCACCACAGCATTAGAAACAAAATCGACAACAGCATTTAAAACTCATCATCAGTTACAGGAATAATGCATAAACGATAACAATGTCGACATCGATAAGAATGTAAATCACAGCATTTTGCTTTTCAAGAGCAGTCTTATTGCAATGAGACATGACTGAAAGGCAGTAGTCTCTAGACACGACTGAAAGGACTTCTTAAGGCAGTAGTTTGTAGACACGATTGAAAGACCTGTTAAGACAGTAGTCTGTAGACACATCTGAAAAGACCTGTTAAGTCAGTAGTCTTTAGACATGACTGAAAAGAAATGTTAAGACAGTAGTCTGTAGACATGGCTGAAAAGAAATGTTAAGACAGTAGTCTGTAGACATGACTGAAAAGACATGTTAAGAGAGTAGTCTGTAGACATGGCTGAAAAGAAATGTTAAGACAGTAGTCTGTAGACATGGCTGAAAAGAAATGTTAAGACAGTAGTCTGTAGACATGACTGAAAAGACATGTTAAGAGAGTAGTCTGTAGACATGGCTGAAAAGAAATGTTAAGACAGTAGTCTGTAGACATGACTGAAAAGACATGTTAAGACAGTAGTCTGTAGATATGACTTATTTGTCCTCACAATGGCCGGTTCCCTGCTGTCGTTTGATAACACCGAGCAAATTTCAGTTGCTGGTGAGTTTGTTTTGAAAGTTGTTAGGAGTTGATATCTACTGCCTTGGTTTTCTCACGTCCCATGTGTATCCCATAGTACTGATATCTGTTGCCTTTATCTTCTCACATTACCAATACCGTATGATAAACACGGGATGTGAGAAGATAAAGGCAACAGATATCAGTACTATGGGATGGGGTCTTCTTATATCCCATGTTTGTCAGATATTGATATCTACTGGCATTACCTGAACTGTCCTCATATTATCCAAAGTAGTGACGTCTTCTGCCTTAATCAAATACACACCACAAATTTATCAGTGTGCTGATATCTACTGCCTTAAATCATATACTCGCAGCACATTTACCACAGCGCTGATATAAATCTATCACCTTAATCATATACTAGCCACAAATTTAGCGCAGCGCTGATATCTACTGCCTGAATCAAATACTCTACTTCAGATTTATCACAGTGCTGATATCTAATGCCATAACCAAGTAAGACAGTCAAGATGCATAGTTTTCACACATTTATCACACACCTTTGATGTATACTGCCTGAACCAAACTTAAAAGTTCAGACACTAAAGAAAGGTTAGTTTCAGATTGCAGAACAGAAGCTCTCAAACTGTGAATGTGAAATGTAGAACAGAGGTAATCAAATTGTGAATGTGAAATGTAGAACAGAGGCCATCAAATTGTGAATGTGAAATGTAGAACAGAGGCCATCAAATTGTGAATGTGAAATGTAGAACAGAGGTAATCAAATTGTGACTGTGAAATATATAAATCCTGGAGAGAGGTCCAAACTAGTGATATGCGAATATCACTAGTTTGGATTATAGTGTTGGTATTGTTTATCATACCCACTCCTGTCACACCTAGTAGCGTATGCATAAACCAAGCCACAAATTGGGGTATTTATCTATAATAATTTATATTACTACATATATATAGAAATTCACTTAGTCTGTGTGAATAATAAATACTATAGATATAGACATTCACCCAATCTGTGAATAATAAATACTATAGATATAGATATTCACCCAATCTGTGAATAATAAATACATTAGATATAGATAATCACTTTGTGTGAATAATCAATGCTTTCTCTCTCTCTCTCTCTCTCTCTCTCTCTCTCTCTCTCTCTCTCTCTCTCTCTCATCCCCCTCCCCCTCCCCCTCCCCCTCCCCATCCCGATCCCTAACCTATCATCCTGTATTATGATCCTCTGCAGTGGTATTGTTAGCCAGTAGTCAATAAAGACCCCATATTTATAAGACTGTACTGTGACCCATTGCATTGTTACGTAGCTATATTTGGTAAATGTGCCATAAGCATCATACTGCATTGTGATCCATTGCATCATTATATAGATTTGGTTGATAAATGTTACATACTTATCACATTGCATTGCTACACAGTTGTAACTGGTAAATGTTCAATAGTTACCACATTGTATTTTATTGTGACCCATTGCATAGTTACATATCTGAAGTTGATAAATGATCAAACGTTATCACACTGCATTGTGACCCATTGCATAATCAGGCCCTGCTTTAGGGTTTGCACAGCCCAAGGCTGGACGCTCTTGGTGGGCCCAGGAGTGCTCAGTTGTTCCCCTCTTCCCCAGTGCAGGACCCCCAAAATATGGGAGGGGTGAGGAGGGCCAAGACCTGGCAATGGTCCTCAAATGCCCCACATTTATCACACTGCGTTGTGACTCACTATCAAGACAACTGCGTGAGCTATGGGTTTGCCTGTTACACGTTTCAGATTTATCACACTAACTTCGACCTCCTCTGGAGTCTCCTTGAAACATGGTCGGTACGAGGTAATTGTACCCGTCTGAATTGCTAACTTACGCTGACTTACGGAACTCCATGAAAAAAGCCATTTTGTCCTATCCACAGGAAATCCTGAGAGTAACAAAACGACAGGGAAACCAAATCTGACCTGCCGACAGGGAGTAAGTACGTGGGAAGGGTGGTGGTGGGTGGGGGGATAGGGTTGTCAGTGAGAGAAACTGAGCAGGGCGAGCCTTTCTGATAAGGCTGTCTGCCATTTTTATAGTGTGTGTGTGTGTGTGTGTGTGTGTGTGTGTGTGTGTGTGTGTGTGTGTGTGTGTGTGCGTGTGTGTGTGTGTGCGTGTTTGTTCCAGTTCCTGGGTCTAGCCTTGCAACTCATGAACCTAGCTGTGCATTTCCTGGGATTAGTTTTGCAAATTCCTGGGTCAAGCTGTGAAATTCTTGGGTCTAGCTTTACAATTCCTGGGTCTAGCTGTACAGAGTTTTGGGTTTAACTTTGCAATTCCTTGGTCTAGCCTTGCACAGTCGTGGGTCTGGCTTTGCAATTCTTGGGTCCAGCTATGCTAATTTTGGTTCTTGCTGTGCAGTTCGTGGGTCTAGGTTCGATTCGCACATTCATAGAGTTCTTGCAATGCTTTGCTCAAGCTGGTCAGCGACTCAAAGTTTCCCACACCTACTACTTACTGTTAGGCTTTACTCACGCCTTGGAGGGGTGGGAGGCGTTGGTAGGGTGAGTTGGGATGTGGTAGAGATGGTACCGATCGAAAATTAAAGAAGCGGGTGGGATATCTGGAACAAAGACTAGTCTAGCATTACGGGTAGGCTGCCTCATAATTCAGTTTATTTTATTGGTTTGTTTGCTTTGCTCCACTGTCTGGTCTTTTGCGTTAGTAATTGCTCATGGGATGAGTCTTATATTACCTTCTCTAATACAATCAGGCTTTAAAAATTTATTTTCATTTTCTTTGCAAGGAAAATACAGCGTGCAAAAGTTTAAATAAATCTCCTTTTCGTGGTATCAAATACACTAGAATGTCTCCATTCAGCCACGAAATTTGTGTAACAAACCTCCGTCACTTAATCTTACAACCTGTAACACCCCCCATCCTCCCATTAAAATAAAAGTAAAGCAGAAGGGAAATAAAATTAACCAACACACATTTTAATGCTCTTCTAACTGTGAATGCGAGGCACGAGGTATTTGACAAGGATAGGGGGTGGGGTGAATTAACCGGCATGCAATTTTAGTGCTTATTTAATGGTGAATGCGATGAATGAGATACTTGGCCTTGAGACTTTAAAGCTCCAGGCAAGAACTAATAACGACGTACGTAATGGTATTTATAGACTACGTACGTCACTTTGCTATTGAGCGTGAGCAAACACTTTAACGAAGACGTAACGAATGGATGTCTGTTGCAAAACTTAGAAACTGTTCTCTCTAAAACCCATTCTGCTGCTGTCACTAAATGGAATCCCCTTCTAAGATCATAGCATTCATTACCCTCAAGAAATGTTGTATCCTGTGGTTTAAGACACAAGAAGTCTTCGGCACCACTGTTTTGGCAGCGACCGTAACATAGGGTTACACTTTTCTGTGCCTGAAACTGCAGATCGATCAAATGTTTCGGTCATTTTCCCAGAACGATTCAAAATCAGTCGACACATCAGAGGCGTTCGTGCACCTGGCGCTGGGTGGACACGTCTGGCGCACTCCTGTCAACGAACTGCACACCAATGGGTACGATCCACTTGTGTTAGATCCCACACAAACATATTAATTGCTGACAGTAAGGGACCGAACAGTGTTTGAAGACATGCGTTCCTTGCTTCCTTTTGTAGTCCACTAAGGAGTCCAGGAGCCAAGACTACAAGAAGTTTACGATCATTTATCTGTCTCGGAAAAAAAAAGCCATCTGTCGTGTATGAAAGGACAGAATTGTTTCACAGCGGACACTGTTCACGAGGAGAGGATGACAGTGGTAGAGTCTTCTGGTGACCTTTCGCTTCTGATGGCAGTGCCAGACAATGAAGTCATTGTCTGGGAGTATCCCGTAATCCGTGACGTACGAACAGTATTTGGGCCTTGGGAAGAGGCTCAGGCTCCTTGCGAAAGGACTTGTAGTATCTTTGAACCCGGCGCTGTTACTGTTCGCTAGTCTGTATGCACTGTGTTGGCCTTTAAATTGCTACTATCAGAACTGTCGCTAGTCTGTATGCACTGTCTGTGACATCTGGGGTATTTATCTGAACGAAGTAAATGAACGTGCTGATCGAACTTTCCAAATAAAGTTCAAATAAAATATATTTTTTGTGTGCGTGTATATGTGTGTTGATTTGAATGTATGTGTGTGCATTTGAATGTATTTGTGTGTGTGTGAGGGGGCATACATATTCTTTCCATCCCCCCGTTTATATTTCTTCCCCACCCAATTCCTCTCCCCATCCCGTTTATATTTCTTCCCCACCCAATTCCTCTCCCCATCCCGTTTATATTTCTTCCCCATCCTATTCTTCTCCCCACGTTAATACTTCTTCCCCACCCAATTCCCCCCCCCCCGTTTATACTTCTTCCCCACCCAATTCTTCTCCCCCCCACGTTTATATTTCTTCCCCACCCAATTCTTCTCCCCCAGTTTATATTTCTTTTTCCTCTCTCACTTTCCTTTTTCTTTCTTTCCCATTTCTGTCTCTGTCTCTCTTCCAGTGTCCCTTTCTCTACCTACCCTATTTGTACTTCCCGATCTGCATATCTTTATTTTCTTACTCTTCTCTCTCATTCTTTATTTTCTTATTATTTACTCCCTCTCTCTCTTTATCTTTATTTCTCGTTTCTAATTTTTTCCCTCTCTCCGTTCCCTCCCCTCCTCGTTTCTCTCTCCCCACCCCCACTTCCTGCTCTCTGTCCAGTTTACCTTTTCCCTTCTTTCTTCCTCATCTCTCTTCTTTCCCCTCTGCCTATTTCTTTTCATCTCTCGCTCCTCTACATGTATTAGTTGTACTGCCCTCGCTCGGTTCTAGTTGCCTTTCTTCAGAGTCCGTCCTATGGTATTTGTGCTTTGTATTCTGGCTCCCGTTGCTAGGCAACAATATCATCAACATATCATGAGCTTTGGGATGGCCTATTATGGTCTGTCACCATGGCAATGACAACCTAAACTGTTTCATATCAGAGTAAAACTTGAAAGAAATGAATAATTAATGCAATTTACAAAACAAACATACTGTTGTCGGCATGTCAAACGAAATGGTTGTCGAGACCTCATCATTGTGGACAGCGGGGACGTTTTATTCTGACTCTCGTCATCTTTCGGATATATAGTTCACTCGTTAAGTATCGATTATTTCCGCAGTGGCCAGTCTTAGGTTTTGTAAACATCAGTGTCAAAGTCTCGCCTAACTAGATCAAACAGCGTGACTTTTAAATTATTATTTTTTTTTGTTTTCTCCTAAACTGTCTGTAGTTTTGAAGTATTATATTTTTTAAAGTGTATTTAATAAAGTATATACTGTGTTATTTTTTTCTTTACTTCCTAACTAGGTCGCTTTCTTATAGTCGAGAGCAATAGGATGAACTGACCTACGGATAAATGGTTTAATGTGTGGTTTTGTTCGTCCTTGTAATGAATTTATATTACACCGCTATAACACTCACTGGATGGTTGTTGGAGCAAAGAGTATGATTTTGGCTTGATTGATAGGCTATGGGTAAATAAATTTATTTATTCTTGATAAAAATGCTTTTTTGGCAGAAATATTGGTTAATATGAGAGGATTAGAGTATTCATTATTATTAGATTATTGATATAATTTGTAAATTGTTCACGTTGGTGTAGTTAGTATATTGTTCAGATTGTTGGTGTACTTTGTATTTTCAGATTGTTGGTGTAATTTGTAAATTGTTTACATTTTGGTGTGGTTTGTATTTGTTCACATTGTTTTTTTTTGTAGTTTGTACATTGTAAAGATTGTTGGTGTATTTATTATGTTGTTCAGATTTTTGGTGTAGTTTGTGCATTCACAGTGTTCGTGTAGTGTGTGTGTTGTTCAGATTGTTAGTTGTGGAATGTTCAGATGGTTGGTGTGGTTTATGATTGTTCATATCACATATAAGTAAAAATATATATATTTCAAGTTCATATCACAGGTAAGTAAAAATATACAATATATTTCAAGTTCATATCACAGGTAAGTAAAAATATACAATATATTTCAAGTATTTCCTGATAAACATTGTCAGTAGTCTTTACCATATATGTCTTTAAGTTTCCTTTTTATATTTTGGATTTGTTGTTCATAGAGATGGAGTTTCATAGTTGTTTTAATTTCCCTCTCTCTCCCCCTGTCTGTCTTTATGTCTGCTTGCGAGTCCACACAAATATGTTGTTAATATAAGAGAGAGAAAAGTTATAATATGAAGTAAATACGTGTCTTACCCATTCTACCCATTTGTACAAGCACACACACACACACACACACACACACACACACACACACACACACACACACACACACACACACATGCAGACTCATATACAAGCTCACACACAGAAATACCTTACGCACATATATCCTCAGCGTAACTCACACGCACTCACATTCACACATACACGCACACAATCTAAAATATACGCACGCGCATGTACAAATCTATACAGCATCATGCGCGCTCGAGTTCACAGGCACACACACACACACACACACACACACACACACACACACACACACACACACACCGCACGAACGTACATTTACCCTGGACTTTTCCTTATATTTTTCTGAAAGTCCAAAATACCTGTCTGATCATAATACGTGTCTGATATCCGTAATCTGCTTATTAACCCACCATCCCACCATTCCTCCATCCCACCCCTTTCTTGGCAAGAACGCAACGCCTATCGCCTGACATTCACATTCTTAGAGTTCCCCGGGTCAATTTCTGTCCTGTGGACAACATTCCGCCACATCAGGCAGTCTAGGCCTCATTTATCTGGAGCCACTGAACTGGTCCTATGCTGCATCTATGCAAGGTAATGAATCATACAACCCATCGAGACCGGAACTAAAACCGTATGATGTCATCGAATTTGTCCACTTGCTGATGTATACGATACGTTACAGTATTTCCCCCCACTCTCCCGATGATTGGGTTTTGGATTTTTGTTTGATCTTCGATCTTCTTGTTTGTCAGTGGTGTTGATTTTGATCCTTGGTCACTGTCACAGAAAAGTTATAATGTTAGTGGTGTTGATTTTGATCCTTGGTTACTGTCACAGAAAAGTTATAATGTTAGTGCTCAATCCATGACGTAAAGCAATAACAGAGTGCCCCCCCCCCCTTACCCAACCTGGACGAATGTATGTGAAGGCTTTAAAGAGAAGTAATATTAAGTGTGTGTGTGTGTGTGTGTGTGTGTGTGTGTGTGTGTGTGTGTGTGTGTGTGTGTGTGTGTGTGTGTGTGTGTGTCGAGGAAACCAACAGAATATCTTAATTTGGGAACCGACTAAACGTATATTATCGTATACTCTGTTATTTATTTTAAACTCTGCTATTTATTGCATACTCTGTTAGTTATTGCTTATTCTGTTATTTATCGTAATTAACATGCAGACACTAGCATCTCTCTCTTTAACTCTGCTGCATTGCCGAAATGGCGACTGTTGACAAATTGGCAAGACATAGTTGTCTCTTCTGGCCTGCTTTCAAGAGTCCAAAGTTTGTTATAGGTGAACAAGTTTACTATGTAAAAGAAAAAGAAATCTAACTGTACATGGGATGTATTAAACGGAAAATAGGCAAACCCATGTCTGAATAAAATCATATGTGCTTATTGCAAGTGACGCATTGTCTAGCACTCTAGCTTGTCTATACCTCCGAATACCTCCTTCCATTTAATCCATCACTTCGTATGTTTGTATGGTCAGTTGGTCTTTTTCGTTTTCATTTTTATTTGTACGAGTTTAAATAATTCATGCAATTGATTTAAATTTATTTATGTAAATATACAAATAATTAGTTGATTCAGAAAAGCATTGCTTCTCAGGATGTGAAACAATATATGACCAGGACACTGAGAAAAATGTTTGCCTATTAATCAACATCAAACTAAAGCAAATCAATAATAATTAATTTAGCAAAATGATTAATGGTTGGTTGGCTTTTGGAGTACATACACACACACACACACACACGCTCACACATATATATTAATATTCCCACTTGCCTCAAACATCCCCCCCCCCCAACCTGAACAGGATATCTGTCTTCTAATATGTGGACAGGAATGGATGCTATTAGCTATCCACCATCCAGATTTTTCTATATACAAGTTTTTGTAGGTTTGTTTAATTACTTTTTCTTTTTTTTTCTAACCCAGACAATTTCCAAGTAGTTGTTCCATCAGATTTATAAACCATCTTCCCAAAACTATTAAACAAAAACAATTTTTATTTCTTTAATCTAAATTTAAATATTTCATATATGTTTGTGGTTAAGGCACTAGACCTACCTAGATTTAGCTAGAAAATTGTTGTTTTAACACTTAGTATATGGCATCTCATTATGGCTTTGTTGCTGTTTTCTGATTAGAATTATCTACCCTGTGATTTGTATTGAATTATGGAATTGCATTTTAGGATATAGACTGTGTAGACAAAATTATTCGAGTTCATGGAAATAGCTATGTCATGTAATCTACTTCATTGTATTTGTTATATTTGATTGATTTTAATAAATTTATTTCTCACACATAATGATAAACTTATGTTGGAGAAGAAAGTGGGTGGAGGGGGCTCGCTAAATATAGATTAAAGACGGCTTTGTTTTCTCCTTTAGTAAGAAGTTTTCCACCTACGGAAATATTGTGTGACGGTAAATGTTTATCTTTAACGTTGTGGGAGAGAGAACACGTTTACAGCGCCCGCATATCCGCCAAGAGAGAGTAACGAATGGTGTCTGCTGGAAAATTATTAATAACATAAATTAAGATTCTCATCACTTGTAATTTGATAAAAGATTAATTAATAATAATCATAATCATTAACTAAGTGGCGTTGGCGTCACACTTTGTAAGTAAACATGCTCTGTAATTCCACAGTTATTGCAGGAATGAGGAATGCACAGGAACAAAACAATGTTAATGGAAATAAAGTGTGATTCCTTACATGTATTTATGATATATATAATTATTATCTTGGCAGGGAATACATTTTGACGTTGATAAACAGGCAAAAACACAAACAGAATAGATGGATGCAATTGCTTAAAATTATTAAATCTTATCAAAAGTAGTTTGTTTACAAAGTTAGCAGTGGTAACAATCACGAAAGCAGACGTAACCCAGACTACAGCATTGACAATCTTGGCACAACATTAACCTTTATTACCCTTGTGCCTCCTCCCCTCCACACACACGGACACACACACACACACACACACACACACACACACACACACAAATACTTACACATGCACGCACACACCTCGACTGAAAATAAACATTATGTACAGTATATAGAAGTTGGCAGTTGTGGCGACGTTCACACCAACCAATTGATTGCCCGAGGGGGTTTTCGTGGGTTTTATTCAGCTCCTTGCTCTAACACACGCTCGCGCGCGCGCACGCGCACACACACACATACCATACGGCCTAACAAAGTAGCCGTATCGCTCTCCTCTCTGGGCCTTCTCTCCCTTTTCTCCAATTTCACATACACGGCGTCGGGGCTTCGAGGTGAGATCGCAAGTGCTTGATAGACACGTAGCTTGTCGGCTCCTGGAATCGGGGTGCACACAATAGTGTATGTGTGATATGTTTAATATTAATGTGTGTGTGTGTGTGTGTGAGGGAGAGAGAGATGTATCTGTTGCACTCTGAGCTCACCTAACTAGTTAGCCGACTGACCAAGGGCAGATAATTAATCAATATATATAGAAGCTATGTTCTAAAATCTAGTGGGTCAGTGTGTTAAGCTGACTTAGCCTCGTGTCTCACTTGGCTAGTTTAGCGGACTGACGGAGGGCAGAGAGAGATCTATGTTCCATTAGGCCAGTGTGCGTTCAGCCGAGACGATTGGCCTGGTTTCTCATCTGGTTATCATCTAACCCCTCCCTCCACCCCCACCACTTGGTCTTTATCCTAAAACACGTGCACATTCCTTCACAAATACAACAATCAGACAATTAAAATAAGATACGTCAGCTATTACAAGGTTGAAATGGCTGGTAATGTCCGTGAGATTATTTTGTGCAGTACTTCGGATGGATGGGCCTTTACACCACTTTCTACTCCCACCCGACAGTCTTGCTAAGTCAGTGAGACCTCCCCCATTCCTCTCATTATAAGTAGCATTGTACGCCTTCTCAATTAAATCAGAAGATTTGATAACACAGGTCCCGACTTAAATAGCTCTGGTTCATCACATTTAAAACCGTGTGTAAATATAACCCTACCAATACGTTTTATACATCCCAGGTTTCTGAATCATTCAGTCGTGTATCAGGACATCCTGGGGGGGGGGGGGCGGGGGGAGCAAAGCGTCACTAAAATTGCTGAGCGAGGGACTTCGACTTTAACTCCCCCTGCCGATCATTTGGCTCTGACACCAAACTAAAGGCACTAACGTTTGCTCCCTTGGTCATGTTCGTGTTTAGGCACTTCAGACTCTTGTAACCAGCCGATACGTTTCTTCCGACCAGCATCGCCTCCACCACCACACCTGAAACCATGTTCAATTTCTGCAGAGCTTTTCTTCGTGTACGTAGAAACAAACGGGAAATTTCATTGTGCCATAAACAGTAGCTGTTTTACTGTCGGTATTTTTTCAAAGATACATCGGGAGGGTGAGACTACACCAACAGCATCCCTGCCATATGTGTGTGGGACTAAACATTTTGCAGCCCACAGACATTGGCGTGGTTTTCTAAAAATACCAAACGACCATGTTATCATTACCGTCGAGTTCCGTTTTAAATTAAAACCGAAGAGCACGGAGGCGATTTAAAGTGGGGTGGGGTTTTTTTTTTTTGAGGGGTAGGGAGGAGCAACATTTTTCTCCTCTTGTTCCACTTATGTTAAGTTTTTAAAATTATTATTATATTTTTCAAAGGAAACTGTGTGTGTGTGTGTGTGTGTGTGTGTGTGTGAAAGATAAATTTCTAGGCGTTATTTTTAATATCTCTTACCTTTAACGGAGGACGGGGTTTGACTTCAGCCCTATTTTTAAAAACATGCCTGTTAATAATCTTATGTATTTATATATAAAGTGTGTGACTGTATATGTGTTCATGGGCATATATGGTTAATTTTGATTCTTTTTTGTGTAGTTATAAAAATTAATACGGTGTCTGAGACTACCTCTTATAAAATACAAATGAATTCACATCAGCTTACTTAGATACACACACACACACACACACACACACACACGCGCGCGCGCACAGTGAACACGTTTGCGCTTTGTTTTCCTGTTTTGTACAGGTCAGGTTAAGTCCTTTATCGTCTCACTTCACATCAGACACACACACACACACACACACACTCACACTCACACACACACACACACACACACACACACACACACACACACACTTTCCACTAGTGCGCGACATTACGTCTTTATCTCAACTGATGACAAAAATGTCACGAGTCTGACAGAGACGGCTTTTGGACTATCTGTTTACCACTTGGTATAGAGTGGTAAATCTTCTCCCGTTCTTGAAACACAAAAATGAATCTCCCATTTTTGCAACATAAACACGAATCTCCAATTCTTGCAACACAAACAAGAATCTCCAATTCTTGCAACACAAACACGAATTTCCCATTCTTGCAACACAAACAAGAATCTCCAATTCTTGCAACACAAACAAGAATCTCCCATTCATGCACCACTGACGAGTTCTTGACGGGTTTATTAGAACACGATCAATTTGATTTCACAGTCAACGCGAATGGCTTGTGACTCAGTTTAGGGAGTCAGAAACGTCCCACAGAGCAGGCACGAAGTGCTTCCTGTCATCTCTGGGTGGATGGGTGGGGTGGAGCATGGAGGATGAAGGAAATAAAGTGGATGCACATAGGAGTGTGTGTAGGAGGGGGGACTGTTTTGGAGGGAATGGGGACAAAGGAGAAGTTAGGGTTTAGATCGGGTGACCTTAGGGTTTAAAAGGGTGGAATTTTTATTGTTGTCATCTCTTTTCCAAGGACAAAGGAAACCGGGTGGGGAACGGAAGAAAGAAACAAGCCGATCACGTTGGGCGCCAACTTGTCACCCAGTGCAATCAACCAGCCGTACACGCTTCCGTTCCACCGCCACACCCGTGTAGACACTTTTGCTCCGGGCACTGATCACCACCTCCCGTCCAACGCTGTTACTGTTACCCGTTTAAGGGTGGCGTTCAAAACGAAAACCGGTACAAAACTCTACGCATACTCAGTAAACGTACTTCTAAATGATAGTTTTCATACAGGCTTGTTAGTTATTTGTTGTTCCGTTTCCTCCTGCCATTTTATTCTAGTTTTGAAACAGTAGTGTGTGTGTGTGTGTCTGTGTGTCTGTGTGTGTGTGTGTGTGTGTGTGTGTGTGTTTGTTTGTTTGTAAATTTCCCAGCTTAAATTAAGAGGCTGTCTTAATCGTGGATTCATACGGTTTAGTGTTATTATATAATATTGAACGTCTCATCAAACTTTAAAAATTTAAATACTTTTTAGACTGCGGGTTGTGGGCGTAACTTTTTTCTTTTATTATTCCTCCTTTATTACGTCATGAGTGTGCATTACGTCACCCATGTTCGTATATTACGGCACCTAACATCTGCTCTTATCTTCATTATATATTACGTCACCATGCATCTGCTCAGATCCTCTATCATCATACATTACGTCATCCAGTAGCTGTTCGTATATTACGTCACCTTGTATCTGCTCAGATCCTCTTTCATCATACATTACGTCATCCAGTATCGAACCATGCTATTATACTGAATTACTTCATCCAGTTATCTTTCCAAAGTGGAATCGCAAAGTCGATAAAACCAAAGTATGAGCCCTTCTAGGAAGCCAATGCGCCATGCAACAGCAAATGGCCATTTGAAATTTGATTTAAAACAAAATCAAACCAAGATGGCAGGAGGCTATAGTTTGTGAGGCCTTTGGGTCGATGACGTTTGCGAATAAACTATTATATAAACACTAGCATTCTCAACAGTTTGTTGGAACTTCGCCTCGGGTTAAGAGGGAGACTGTCGCCTGAAGACGAACAAGCGAACTCCATCAAAGTTCAGCACTGAAAGGTTGTGGTAGGGCGGAGGGGGGGGGGCGGGAGCGTAACTCGTTAATCAAAGATGCCCATTGGTATTTCGTAGCTTCTCTTGTCTAACAAGTAAACTTAAAGTGTTTCGAGGAGAGTGATGGGGAGGGGGGGGGGAAGAATGATTGAGCATTGGGTGCTTGCTTTGACAATGCGAGCAATAGGCTGCGTGATCTTATACGAGACAGGAAAAGGACTGACTGAGTTCAAGACCCGAAGTCAGACTCGGCGCCGAGGCAACTGGACAAGAGCTGGCGGCATAGAGGCAGGCAAGCAAGGCAGTGATGAATAAGTGACCCTACGTTCGAGCCAGGGGTCCCCAAACCTGATTGCTGCTCCTCTTTTACCTCCTCTTGTTTTCCCGCTCTCGGGCTTTTTTTGTGATGGGCGGAAGGCTTGTTTTTCATGCGCATTTCAGCGCGAAATCAGTCACGTGTGTCGTTGGACGAAAGGTCGATCCCTTGTGATAAGCTAACTGGAATATTGTGACATATCGTAATCGTAAAGATGTCGGCCCTTGACTCTTCCAGGCAAAGAGAATTTTCATTAACAATAATTATCTCCCTTGTTTTTAACAACAGCAATGCTTTCACTTTGCGGGCCCTTGGTCGTAAAATCGATTGTCGGGGAAAAAAGTCACAGGAATAAAAGTCACGGGAAAAAAGTCACAAGGAAAGAAGTCACAGAAAAGAAGTCACAGAAAAAATGTGTATGAATCTGACGTGTTATCACTAAACAAGTACGCATTTACACATCTAAGCAAGTATGAGTATCAGATAAATAAATTAAATGTAAAAAATAATTTTGCGTTCTTTTCATATCACGAGAAAAATCACATAATAAACTCAAATTAGTTTAAATGTTTTTAATACATGCAATAATTTTGGGAACTAAACATAAAATAATACACCAATGCAATCATAGTTATAGCATTCAATGCAATATAAACATTTTTTAGATAGTTGTATGGTAGGTGAATTTTATTAATATTGCATGCCACCGTTCAAATTTATAGTTTATTAGAACTTACAGACTGTTTTGATTAAAAAAATATCATATTTAAACTTTATAATCGCCAACTAGTACAAGAACAATAGAGCACTGTTAATATTACAGTTCAAGTTTTTAATCTCGTTCGGGAAATAATTTCCAGAAGTGAAAAGAAACTGGCGTATTCTACAGTTACCAATCGTCGGTATTAAACAAGAAAAGTGCTTTACAAAATAAGTAAAGCAAACACAACTGACAATGACTGTCTTGTTTAAAACATAAAATATAGCAAAGGAAATAGTACAGTATTATAAAAAAAATCCACACAACTACATAAAACAATACCAGGTTAATTTATGAGGTTTCTATATCTGCATAATTAGGTGCTATGAAGATACTAGAATTTTCTAAGATTTAAAGCTTTTTTCATTTACTTATGGTTACTTTTTGCGTTTGATAGTATGATTTTTTCTGTAACTATTCCTCCGTGACTTTTATCCTATGACTTTTTTCCTATGACTTTTTTCCTGTGGCTTTTTTCCCTGTGAATTTTTTTCCCGCTCGCCGTAAAATCTTTCGAAGTTGTCACACAAGTAAAATAAAGAACAAAAATGAAATGAAATCAAATCATATTATTCAGTCAACTCAGGCGTTAGAGCATTTCTTTATATTCCTGCAGACGATCAGAAGCAGTCGCCTGATTGTTCGCAAACCGAATCTGCTGAGTTCATAACAGCTATACATAGCTCACGTGCACTGAAGTCTGATTATTGCCAACAACAGGGGAGAAAATCTCTATGGTTTCAGATTTTACTTTGTGCTCGACTTAGCAACGGTCTGTCAACCTGACTGTCTATGATTTTCTTCAGGCACCGGTCTGTAAGCCTGATTGTCTATGATTTTCTTCAGGCACCGGCCGTCAGCCTGACTGTCAATGAATTCTTCAGGCACCGGCCGTCAGCCTGTCTGTGATTTTCTTCAGGCACCGGCCGTCAGCGATGGCCTTATGCAGTAAGCGACAGTAATTCGTTTATTTCATTATTATTATATGTATGATAAAGATACTTAGCCCGTTAATGTCGGGTTTCATCAAAATTGTGACGTAACATCTGTCACTTGAACTTGTCCCAGATGTCCACCTGAGTCACACCAAAAGCTAAGGTTAATTGAAGGTCTCCATGATGCAGTCAATCTCAAGGTCAAGAACCACGGTTCATTGGGTACACACACACACACACACACACACACACACACACACACACACACACACACCACCGTCACACCTTGCAGAAATTAACTCATTAGTTGTTAGACGACGTTCTTATTTGACGAAGATATGCCTATATGGACTTAGATGTTAGGTGAAGCTCTGAAACTTACTGGCTATATGGACTTAGATGTTATGTGAAGCTCTGAAACTTAGACCTGGCTATATGGACTTAGATGTTAGGTGAAGCTCTGAATCTTAGAAGACCTGGCTATATGGACTTAGATGTTATGTGAAGCTCTAAGACCTGGCTATGTGGACTTAGATGTTAGGTGAAGCTCTGAAACTTAGAAGACCTGGCTATATGGACAGATGTTAGGTGAAGCTCTGAAACTTAGAAGACCTGACTTTATGGACTTAGATGTTATGTGAAGTTAAAAGACCTGGCTATTAGGGCATAGATGTTATGGTGAAATTAAAAGACCTGGCTATTTGTGCATAGATGTTATGTGAATTTCTCAATTAGAAGGCCTGACTGAGTCGGTATAGTTAGTCTGAAACCAGTCAAGGGAAAAAAGAAAGAACTGAGAAGTGAAAGGTTATTCTGTAGACTGTAGAGTGTAGATAGACGATGCAGTTGAAGGAGGTGGACTTTGACATGAGGCGTTTTCAGTCCCTGTGGACTTGACGTTTCTTTCTCTTCGCATGGGTTCTTTTTGAATCCAATGCTTGAATAAAGCTACTTCTACATAATGTACTGATAAGGGAGACAATATTTGAAATTGTACACCAAATGTAAATACTGAGTAACAACACACGTTAATAAACAGAAGAAAACTTCAGCGAATATAATGAACTCTCCCTCCCTCTCTCTCTCTCTCTCTCTCTCTCTCTCTCTCTCTCTCACACACACACACACACACACACACACACACACACACACACACACACACACAATGACACATGCACACTCACTCTCTCACAAACACAAGAAAACAAAACAATTACGTAACACATCACAAACAAGAACATCGGGAAAAAAGAAGTAGTTTGAAAAAGTTAAAAGCAAGGACATTTAATTAAATGAAAAAAGAGTGAAGAAAAATATTTTGTAAGCCCACTAACAGAAATCTTCACGCATACACACAAGCACGCACAGACTTAAACGCGCACGCACGCACGGAGCCATAATCAGCCAAGTAATCTAACAAATGGAAAGTTCAACGAAAGAACAATAACATAAGAAAACAATTACATGCAATTTGAGGGGTTGGAAGTGCGGGGGTGGGGTGGGGTGAGCGCTGTAAAAATGAAGGGCGATGATGAGTGATGGACGGACACCACTTACGTGGTGATCTGAAGGAGAAATTTTCCGACCGGAAGTGGTTACGGCGTTGTACAACCTCACCGTGTAGCCAATGCAAAAGTCGAGAACTTATCTTGGATCCGGGGTGACGGTGGTCTGAGGATCAAAGTCGGTGCGCATGGAAATGGTATCGTAGGTTATGGATGTAATTGTATTGAATGGTGTATTGATTGAACAGTTGTTGTTAAGCGCCGACTTCGCCGTCGAGGGTTATCTGCCCTGAGTGTGAAGTTTGGAGTTTTCATTTCAGATTAATTTACATTGACTATTTTCTCGCGGTATGCCTTCATTTTCATTCTAATCCAACTCTCACTCACTCGCTTGCTTGCTCACGCACGCAGCTTATGTCCCTCCCTCATTTTGACTCCACTAAGCGGTTTTGGTATTGCATTACCCCACGCCACAAACATCACCTCATTTCCTGCAATTCTCAGTTATACTATTCATTCAAAACAACCAATCAGTTACTTTTTAAAATTCCTTAGAATATAACTATACTACATTAGTAATTTAATATTTTTTAAATCCCTTTATAACTAAGTAACTTTTTATATTTTAGTACACTGACACTTTCAATTATCCCTTAGCGAAAACACCCTTACAGCCCACGGGATATCGCCTAGTAAAGTCATTAACTGTAAATAACTATTTCCCGCCCATCCCGTCCCGTCTCGTTCTTTCTGTGACGATGCCCCCTCCTGTTATGGTTACTATTATTATATCCTATCAATTAATAATGCGTAACTAGGTACAAGTGGCTGGAAATCTTAATTTATATATTATTAAAAAGTCTCAATAGGACGCCCTGCTCCTCTTCCACTTGACGGATCCACTGGCGTTTGGAGACACTGGCGTTTGGAGAACTCTATTTTCCCTCACATACATATAGGTATGCTGACACATCATTTCTTTCTCGCAGGTGGAACATTTCACTGAAGGAGTAATTTGATCTTTAAATATATATTAATGAACCTTCGCCCACCCACTATTACTCCAGACACAATTTAAATAATATGCATAAGACGAAGTGACAAAATCAACAATAGTTTTATTAACAATCAAGGAAAAGCATATACAAACACATTTGAAAAAGACACTTATACTGACTACTAAGAAAAAGTGTTAAGATACTATCCAACCATAACCAGTCTTTATCATGAAAATAGACTCTTAAAATAATAGTCCCTAACAGTTCGATAGATTTCTAATTCAAGGAATTTGGAGTGAGAAAGTTTAGAATGAAAACAGTTAATAACATGACCTTTGACATGTCGCCTATTGTATTTGCATACAGGTCTTTGTAACTGTCACGTGCACACTGTACACTGGTTTTAACGCGAGCCCTTAGGCATGACAAATCGGAACTGCTTTTAGGATTTCCTGCGTGAGTCTCTCAAGACCAAGGAACTAGTACCAGTTTCCGATGTACTGGTTCCTGACAAGAATTCACCACAGTCAATTTCCGACAACCCTGTTGTCAGCAATGATAACAATTAATGTTAGGACCCACGTACCAGTGTAGAACAAAAGAGGACTGCAGTCCACTACAGCTGTAGTTAGTTTGATGCTGATGGTCCAACCATCCTAACACAAGAATAAAATGGATAAAGGCGTGTTTCTCTGAAAGAAATCCAGACTGACAGCACATCAATTCTCGGGTCTAGATTTCTACACTTCCATCCTTCCTTCACCAGCATTCTCAAACTTATCTGAAATAAATGTTATTAGCCCCATTCACACATCACGGGAATAAATACAATAATAATTAAACTCAGATATATCCTGATTAAACACTTCCACTAGGAACACGACAGTACAAATTATCTCTAAAATTAGCAACCATAAACTCACTAGTTCTAAAAATACGAAAAATATTTCTAAGTCTAATATATCTGCATTCTTTCTATCAGTCAAACAACTCAACAGTAAGCTCACAGCTCAGCCTTAGGACCAGACTTGATAAAGAATTGAAGTGATGAGAGAGGAAATTGACAGGGCATATAAACTAATGCATTTGCTGGGGCATGGCACTGTTTCCTTCTTATTTCGCGCCTGGGTGTCTGGGGTTTTAAGATATTCGTTAGGACTGTAATCGTTTCTGTCCACTGTGTGTCCTAGGATATCCCCATCCTCCACCGAGGTCACCTGTCACTTTGTTTGCAAGGCGGGTGCCCTCGATCTGCTAGTAAACGCTAACTTTAGCATGTCGATCTGTGGGGAAAGTGCTAACTGTTTTAATGCAGCACATACATATACATTTTATACCATTAATTACGTCATAAATGTGTGCTGGCAACTCTTCTTTCCTTTGGGATGTTACATTCCTTTTGAGTATTTTCCATTTTCTGTGACGTAACTTCCCACTCCTGCTTATGCATGCTCGTTTGAATGCATGTACATTTCCTGTACACCGGAAGGCTGTACAGTTCCTCACCTTTTGACTGACTCTTGCGCTGGGTAAGTCTGCGTGTGGATGGGGAGTATGTGTATGTGTGCATGCATGTTTGTGTGGATGCTTACTTGGGTAAGTCAGCAAGGTTGTGAAAATGCGATGGTCATTGTGAGAGGGATCTCCAGGCACTGGCACTCCAGCCACGTCTTCAGGCACACTGGTGGTGGGGGGATCCTGGTTCCGGGCATTTCACCCAGATGGTTTGGTGTTGGCGGAATTAACTCTAACCTTTAGGAAGGGGCAGTGGTGGTGTCTGGGGTGTGGTTGGGTTTGCAGTCGTGGGTGAGGAGGTTTGAGAGTGGCCAGAAAATTACTTTTGATTCCCTTGGTCAGGATCTTGTTCCTCGATCTGCATGACTAAGCAAGTATAGAATTCGAATAGAACTCTCGAAATAGCCTGTGAGTGTGATGGCGAGGTTTGGGGATCGTCATTAGAAACCTTATACATAGGGTAGTGTGTGTTCATTAATAAAATACAATGTGATTTTTATTATCTTACCTAATCCTACCTTCTTTGTCTTGGCTGTCATTGTCTGTAGCTATTTCTAGTAATCAAATTCGATTTCACTAATGAAAATTTAAAGGTGAAGAAGGCTGATTGAAAATCATTTTGTCAATCCCTCTCTCTGTGTGTCTGTCTTTAGTTTATTAACGAAAACATTTTAAATCAATATATGTGGGTTTGTACTATTTAATACTGTGCTCTTTGTAAGATTAAATTCATGTTGTTTCATTGGCTTGTTCGTTCCTGATCCTGTGTGTGTTCCAGAACGGTTTTACGTCACCACTGGAGTTTGCGTTGATCATTTCGTCATCAGACGTTCTCTGATCTGGAGTGGCCCCAATGGGACCCCAAGGCCTCACATTGTCTGTCTAGCTATTGGTCTTACACCCTGTTGACTGTATTTTGATAAAGGTTTATTTTATTTCTATGATGACTGTAAACTAATCATAGTCGGCCTTTCACCGAATAGATGCGTTTTAATTGAGTCGTCTGCTGGAATGTATTTTTGGTTTTGTTTTGTTGTTGTTTACTATGAACATTTCTCTGGATTTCAGGGGTTGCCTACGGAAAATAGTTTTATGTCAAAGTTCACGGTATTTTTATTTTGTTCTCCAGTTTCCGTTCTACAAATATGTCGTCGTCATAATTTTTATCTTTATCACTAGTATCATCTGAATTAACATTTCATATTCATCGTCATCATAATTTTCATCACTATCCACCAGTTTCATCATTATTAACACTCCAGATTCATCAGCGTCATAAATTTCATCACTATCCACCAGTATCATCTGTATTAACATTTCAGATTCATCAGCGTCATTCTCTTTCGCATTTTCAAGATTGTTATTTCATATTGACTAACTTCCTAATCGTCCCCTTATGTTGGCATATCTGTAACTTTTTTCACCGTTTCCCCGATTTGGGTAATTTCCTTGCCCTCGTTTCACTACTGAGGTCGCTCCAAGTTTCGACCTCGAGCTGGGAAGATTTCTGACTTTCGTTTTCCATTTTGAATTCGTTAACGGTATTCGTCCTCATGTTGGACAAATTCCTCACCTTCACTGTGCTAGTGAGATAGTTCCAGATCTTTGTTCTTTTTGATGGGTAAATTCATCACCTTCATTGTACTAGTGAGATAGTTCCAAGCCATCTTATTTCCGACCAGAAGGTTGACGCCGTATGAATTTACAATGCCTCCCGATCTGCAGTGAGACCAGCGTTGGCGGCACATAGCGGTAGCATTTGATGGTGCCTACACTCCGCCGGGTCTAAATTCATACTGGACACACGAGTTTTACTTACCACGTAATGACCACCTTACATTTATTATTTATCCGGGAACTCAAATTCTTCCAAAGAGGTGGTGATTGTGGGTGACCAGGTGTAATTACATCAGTCCGCGAAAGCAGGAACCTAAGTAAAGGTCATTCGACCTACGCCCACACCCGAAGGTCTCCTTGACCTGCCCTCACTCTTTAACGTCTGTGTGCTGTCAGTCTGGATAGCCTTTGTTAACTGTCTTCCGGCTGGCGTTCCAGGCAATGGAAGTGTTCAATATGATTTGGTGGATTTGACGGAACACTTCATAAAGCCCGTGTTCTAATTAATTAATTAATGCAGCCTGTAGTTGTTCGGAGAGAGAAAAATTATTGTCAGTTTATGAGCTATTATTTTAAGGAGTATATTTCTCGCATTCTCCTGCGGAGATGCATGCTCACAATAGCAAAAGGAGATTTAGTTTCAGAGGTATTAAATATAGTACACTTGGCTTAAGGACGTCACTTACAACTATAGCCACTACTGGTTACTTATTTCTACAGGTCGTACGCCCACTCGTATCTACAGTTCATACACGTTTTTTGTTTCCACAGCTCACACACGCCACTTCAATCAACATGTCACACACGTCACTTCAATCTACATGTCACACACGCCACTCCAGTCTACAAGTCACACACGTCACCCCAGTCTACAAGTCACACACGTCACTCCAGTCTACAAGCCACACACGTCACTCCAGTCTACAAGTCATACACGTCACTCCCGTCTACAAATCACACACGTCACTCCAGTCTACAAGTCACACACGTCACTCCAGTCTACAAGTCACACTCGTCGCTCCAATCTACAAGTCACACTCGTCACTTCAATCTGCAAGTCACAAACACTCGTCACTCCAGTCTACAAGGCACACGCGTCACTCAAGTCACAAACACTCGTCACTTTTTTTTTCTACAGCCTACATTCGTCTCTCGCATCTACTGCTCACACACGTCAGTCGTATCTATAGCACACGCACGTCACGTGCTTCTATAGCTCATTTGCGTCACACCTTTTTTACAGCCCACTCATGTCACATGTTTTTACAGCTCACTTATGTCACATGTTTTTACAGCTCACTTATGTCACATGTTTTTACAGCTCACTTATGTCACGTTTTTACAGCTCACTCACGTCACATGTTATTCAGCTCACTCATGTTATTTGTCGCGAGGTCGTAGAGATCACTGGTATTTATATCTTAGACGTCACTTCAGTTTACAGTTAAAAGACACCACTTTCATTTACAGCTCACAGTAATGAGATCTGCGACATTTAACGAAATATTTTTTTAAAGTCCAGTTCGATTGTAATCTCTCTGTGTGTGTGTGTGTGTGTGTGTGTGTGTGTGTGTGTGTGTGTGTGTGTGTGTGTGTGTTCGTCAGTCATCTATCCATTCCTCCGTCTGTATGAGTGTTTATATGCATCCCGGATGTTTCACACATGGATGTTTCAGATCTAAGAAAAATAATTGGTTTAGGACAGTGACATTATCTCAAACCGGCTTCATCATAAAATTCAAACGCGAGGTATTAAAAATCATTTGACAGCACCAGAAGTCTGTAGCTTAGGAAAACTGTCTCTCTATAAATACAGTCATGAAAAACTGTATTCCTGGACTGCGGATTTGTTTTGGACGGCTAGAGATCGATCAGGAAATGCCAAAGTTCACCCTATATGAGATGAAGTGAATTTCCAGAACATTTCATAAACAGGCCCCAAAACAACAAAATACCATTATGGGCTGTAAACACTAAAGTTGTTTTAGGAAAGTGTGTGTGTGTGTGTGCGTGTGTGTGTGTGTGTGAGAGGGAGAGAGAGAGAGAGAGAGAGAGAGAGAGAGAGAGAGAGAGAGAGAGAGAGAGAGAGAAAGAGAGAGAGAGAATTTGTTTATGTTGCTTTGAGTGTGCACGAGTGTATGTTAGAGAGAAACGTGGATGTAGTGAGTGTGTGTGTGTTGTTGTTGTTGTTGTTGTTGTTGTTGTTAGAGGTATGTTATTTCCAAACATCGTAAAAAGTTCCATTGGGCTTTCGTTATATTATTTGACGATTTTTGCACTTTAACTGGATTTTCTTTTTCTTTTTTTTCTCTATCTTTCTATTTATCTTTCTTCTTGAATTATTCTAAGGTGTGCCCGAGGTGTATGCGCTGATGTTGTAATCAGACGTTGATGCAGTTGTGGTTTCAGGTCGGTCACGCGCGCAGTGTATCGACACGACTTGTGTGCTTTGCAATCAGAGATGGTAAATCTTGAGTGGCATGTAGGGGTCTGACCACTCTGTCTAATTATACACTTCTCTTTTTCATTTATTTATGTAAAGGTAGCGTCCTTCTGTCTATCTATCTATCTGCTTGCATGCTTATTTATCTTTTACCACACGCACTTCCCCCCCCCTCCCTCCATCTATCTATCTATCTGATTTTTTTTATATTATTGTCTTCCTGCCTGTCCACCAACTTACGTTTGGATTCGTTGTTATTCCTCCTCCTCGCTTGTTCTCTCTGTCTGTACTTTTGTTTGTTTATTTTCCTGTCATTTATTCCACTTCTTTAAAATCGGATAACAATTTAGTTGTTATTATTATCATTATTATTTAATAAAACATTTAATCTCGTCAGAATTGTAAGCGCATTACAACAGTCACTTATAACATTTTCGAGGTCTTTATGCATACAGCTTAGGCGCACAACAAGATTTGAAGATGGATGTATAAACGAAAGCGAATTCACCAGCAGAATGACAGTGTACTTACAAGAAAGCTATATATCTTTGAACTGAATTTACAAATATACATGTGGAACAAGCATTGGCACAGAAAAGACACTTGCTATGAAAGAAAGAATAAGTGAAACATAGAATATAATTATGTGCGTGTAGATGAGCGCGAGAGCAACATAAGGTATATTACGTATCATCTGCATATAATCGTCGGAGCTGAAATGCATAAACAAGGGTGTTGCATACATAACCTACTATTTATTTTACATGTATCTAATTATTATAATGAAGCATTTTCATTTACGGCCAATCTGACTAGTAAAGATTTTAAAACATGATAAAACGTCACTCTCCGCATCACCCTCGCCATTCCCCCTCCCTCCCCCCCCCCCCCATCTCTCTCTGCGCCGCTCGCTATCGTTTGTTTGGCATGCACTGGTCTCCCTTACTCTGGTTTTCATACTTCTGTACCCTCGCTCTTTTTCTTCTCACCGAATTGTCTAATGTTGGACGCGCTCGTTCTCAAGTTTGTATCATCCAGTTATCTCCCTTCGCCCAATGCAGCACTAAGTGGCGCGCAGATCGTGACGTGAATTCACTGCAGACTGCTGAAGAGGGGATGCTCATTACTCGATGGATTTGCAGTTCGCGGACAAATAGTCAAACAGCAGCGTGAAAAATATGCCTGCAGATTTGCACACGGCCTATTGATTACCAGAAAGGACGGTGTCATGTATTGGTGCTATCTATTTCCTGTTTCGCCTTCCCTCTCCTCCGTACTCCCTTCGGCCTCCCCCCCCCTCCCAATCCATCCCTCACAACGGTGTATTGATTGCTATGAAGCCTCGGTTTGTGGGTCCTAAACATTGCAATAGCTAGGCTCAGGAAGCAACGGCAAACCATTCAGGATAAACTGCAAATAGCGCGCGCGGGCGCGCTTGTGTGAAAGAATTCTTTGGATTCCATATTGTCTGTATAAATGTTGTTAGGCTGTCTTTGATAAGTGGATCGAGAAGTGAATTAGTAAAATTCAGATAGTTTTGTTTTTATTAATCAAACCAGTGTGTTTTCAAAACCCATTAACTCTAACAGTGAATATAAGTTTGAGCAATTTATCACTGTAAACCGTGGCAAGTGAAGTGTGTATTTGTTACGTTTCTGTTTTTCTATTTCACGCCTTATTCAGTTTCTGGTGTAACCATTTTCCGTTCTGTATTTCCTACTAAACCAGTTTTGAGAATTTTTTATACGTGTTATTATTTCAGTGGATGTGAAATATTATATAGACTAGTCTCCATCTTTACTGCGCCACCATTAGCAGAGAGGAGAGAGAGAGAGACAGAGAGAGGAGAGAGAGAGAGAGAGAGAGAGAGAGAGAGAGAGAGAGAGAGAGAGAGAAGGAAATGGATGGATATAAGAATAATTGAATTTGCAGTAGTATAATGTACAAGTCAGAGAGGTTCATTCATTGTTGCTACACTTAGACTAGCCGGCTCTTATCTGTCATACTCGGTGAAAGGCTACAGCGCTTTAACTCGCCCGTCCTTGGCATTACCATTCCGGGCGCTGTGTTCAAGTGTTCTCCGCCCTTTGCCGTGCGACATTTCAATCATCGCGCCGATCGAAGTTGACTCCAGCGAGGTCATCGGGCTAGTGACGGATTCTCAACGCGTTTTGACTTGTGACAACATTAGTTTTTAAAATGTATTCTTAATTATTATCCACAATTACTGTAACACGCATGCTCACCTAAACGACCTACTTGAAATAAAATCGTGTTGGTGAACAGTTTGTGTTGAGCTGGGGCGAATTTTCCGCTTAATTAAACGTGAGAATTTGATTAAATTACGTCTCACGCCAAACTCAGCGGCCATTGCTGGCGAGTATAGAGGCCGTTAACGGCAAACACAAGCTGCTACGTGAACTTAAGCTATGACCTCCTCCCCTTCCACACACTCACTCACACACACACACACACACACACACACACACACACACACACACACACACACACACACACACACTGTAGGGAAGTCAAACACAGTGGGTGGTGATGGACAGGAAGGAATGGCGAAAGTATACATAAAAATAATTTTAAAAAAAGAAAATATGTCCGAGACTTGATTCCATTCCACCCCCTCCCCCCCCCCCCCCGCACATACATATTCAGCATTCGTAACCAGGCTGCCCTGATCGCGCGATGGCGCACCCATTTGTTGACTTATTGATCTGTGCGCAAGCCGAGTGAGGCGAGGTAGTTACGGCTGCAGAGGCAGACCAGCTTGAGTTTGGTTGCTTTGTAGAGGCAGACCAAATTCAGTTTGATGGCTGTGCAGACCAAACAGCTTGAGTTTGGTGGCTTTGCAGATTCCATTTGATGGCTTTGTAGAGAGAGAGAGAGAGAGGAGAGAGAGAGAGAGAGAGAGAGAGAGAGAGAGAGAGAGAGAGAGAGAGAGAGAGAGAGGAGAGAGAGAGAGAGAGAGAGAGAGAGAGAGAGAGAGAGAGAGAGAGAGAGAGAGAGAAGGGTGAGGTGGGGTGAGAGAGCAGCTTGAGTATGGTGGCTTTACAGAGCCACATCAACTTGATGGTGGCTTCGTAGACCAAAGCAGCTGAGTGTTGTTGGCTGTACCCTCAGCACAGTTTGACGTAGATACAAAAAAAATGCCTGTGATATTAACGTGGTTTGCTTGGGGCTTTGACATGGAAGTACAACTGTCAAATGTCAGTTCTGTACTTATGTATATGTATATAAATGTGTGTGTGTGTGTGGTGTGTGTGTGTGTGTGTGTGTGTGTGTGTTGTGTGTGTGTGTGTGTGTGTGTGTGTTTAATGAAGTTAATAAAATTATAGATTAAATACAACAAATAAATTAAATATCTGATGATTATGTAAAGACCATGTAGCCAAGACTGACGTCAAATAGATTGACGTCAGAAAGATAGCTGGTTTATGTTCTGAGTAACAATTAAAATGCGCTCATTTCAGACTTTAAGGCACTTCGGCAAAAGGTTGGAATTGGTAACTTGGAATTATAATAATAATTGAATAATAATATTATTCAAAGTCCTGAGTTACGTACGCTTGAAGAGAATTAATCTAACTTGCTGCGGGTTAAAGCATTAAAAAAATGATAAAAGATGATAAAGGGTATAAAAGATGATAAAGGGTGATAAAAGATAAAGTGCTGATAAAACGTGATAAAATGATAAAAGGGTGATAAACGATGATAAAATGGTGATAAAAGATGATAAAAGGATTATAAAAGGTGTTAAAGGGTGATAAAAGGGTGATGAAAGGTGTATAAGGGTGATAAAAGAGAGGAGACAAGAGGAAGCAGAGAAAGGAGAACACAGAGACAAGACAAGAGAAGATAAGAGAGAGGAGGAAGAGGAGAATAGTAGTGAGATGAGACCAGAGGAGACAGGAGGAGACAATAGGAGAATAGAAAGAGGAGGCAAGAGGAACAAAGTGAGAGGAGAACAGAATGAGGGACAAGAGGAGTAAATAGAGAGGAGAACAGACAGAGGAGACAGCAGGAGTCAAGAGAGAGGAAAATAAAAAGAGGAGATATGAGAGAAGAAACAAAAGGAGTAAAAAGGGGAGGAGAAAAGATAGCATGGAAGAGGTAGAGGAGAAGAGACAGGTAGCATAATTGTGCCGTGTATTTCTCAATCGTGAGTTTAGTACTGAAAACCTGTTTGAGAATTGTCAAGAAGCCAGTCGTAGTGAATACAGTGTACAATAGACTTTATTCCTGTTTTCATGAATTAATGGGCATAAATAATTTGTTTTGAAATAGCCTGACCGGCAAAAAATGTACCCAAATGTCGTGGGGATGGGAAAGAGGCAGAGAAGGCACACAAACCACCACCACTACCCCCACGTGGACGGTAAAATAAATAAGAGCAAATAATAATAATGATGAAGAGAAGAAAGGTTGTCGTAACGCTGTGCGTAGTTTATGCAACCTTAGAACCTTAGCAATGTTGGTGCATGGGATACCAACAGAGGCATGACACTTGGCTGCTCGAGACGCGTATAAGAGAACAAAACAAGTAGAGAATACGTAACAAAGCAACGGGTAAATCCGAAAGCACAACAACAATTTGAAACAAATGTCCGTATGCGCAAACGAAAGACACACCTGATTGGATTTACAAGTGTCGTGCTTGAGCGTCACGGGGACAGCGCTATTCCCGCTGTTGACACAGATGTCCTGAGAACTCTATTCATCTGTAAAGACATTAGATGATTTGGTCCGTTGCAGGAATGCTGGAATGGACTTAACGTAGTTGTCTTACTACTATAACTGCCTCTACAGCTACTACTGCTAACTCAGCCTCCTAAATGAACATTATTTTCTTCTTTCTTCTTGTTATTTCGTTTCCTTTTTTAAAAAAAATTTAATTCTTTCCATTCCTTCCATTGCCATCGCCTTGGTCTGTCCAACTTGAAGTGCAAGCCTATTTATAATTTTATTTTCTATCTTTTTCTTTCCGTTCTTCTCCAGACAGCCCATAGATTAATATCAGGGCTCTTGGCAAGAACAGTGCGCATAAAGAAAAAACACAATGAAGTTTCCTGAAAATATTTGAAATACTCTTCAGAATGAAACTTAACCGCGTTATGCTCATAAGAAGACTGATTAAACTTGGGCATGCGCACGACTAATGTGAAATAGAGTGTACACGTAAGCGCATGTGTGTGTGTGTGTGTGTGGTGTGTGTGTGTGTGTGTGTGTGTGTGTGTGTGTGTGTGTGTGTGTGTGTGTGTGTGTGTGTGTGTGTGTGTGAGTGAGTAAGTAAGAGAGAGAGAGCGTAGTCATACTTAAATGTCTCTACAAAAAAAATACAACAAAAAAAAAAATACAACATAATTTTGTCTCTATAATGGGAAGAGCTCCTTATTTGATGTCTTGAAGCATTTAACAGTTGAGAAAATGTGCACTTACCTTGTGACCACTGAATTGACAGTCGTAAGTTAATTCTGCCAATATGCCTCACAGGGGTCATTGACTTGTGTTAAGACCGTGTTCCGACTTCAATCTTGAAGTCTGAGGGTGCATTCACAGGGGAGTGTACTGAGCGTATCGGTACACGTGGACCCTGAGAGTGATGTGTGTTTCTAAGCTCCACAGAATTAGTACACTTACATTTACATTTTAAAGAAAGCTTGGTAATTCCTCCAAGTGTCTCGAGTGTGTCCCCTCCTCCCTCTTGTCCGTGTACGACAACCACCCTTTGTAGAGTTGCGCAGCACACACCTCTCTCCATTACAGAGCTCAGCATCATCTCTGTGTAGAGTTGCCCAGCACCCCTTTCTCTCGTGTTAGAGTGCATCATGCACCACCTCCACCCCCCTGCCCATTCCTAAAGACATTACTGATGATCCTTCAGCGTCCTTTGTCAAAGTTATCACATGCCAGAGTGTCCGCATTCCTTCCTGCCTCAAAGCTTATCGGTCCCTGTGTTGAGGATACTCTTAATTACACCCTTTACACCCCCTCCTCCCTTGTTGAAAGCGATCACCATCTCCCTGTGTTAGAATGCTCACCATTCTTTGTCGTCCTAGAGTGCCAACCATTCTTCTGTTAAGTGTTCATCATTTTGTGTCAGGTGACTGCCATAAAGGTCGGCGCTTGTGTGTCTCGTCCGTATTTGAAATATCGTAGGATTTGCCTATGCGTTATGTGAAGTTAACAAACAAATGTGGAGTTTGGGTGTCATGAATGGAGGGAGTGGAAGGTGCATTCTCAGTTTTGGAGAAAAGAAATGGTCTCTGTGTTGAGTAATGTTTGGACCAAAAAAAAAAAAAGCACTCTCTTGAGTAAAATTGGAGAAGAAGCAGTCTTTATTTGAATGAAATTAAAAGAGGGAAAGCACTCTGTGCTGCATAAATTTAGCCAAAGAAGCCCCCCTCTGTGTTGAGTGAAAGTAGAAAAAAAGAAGCACCCTAATGATCACGAGTTGAGTTACTATTTTGCAACACAAGAACTCCGTAAAATGTTGAGGTGAAGTTAGCCGATGGAACACTAGTACTTATCAACCATCTTTAAGGTCTTCATATTGCTGTGTTCAAGAAGCCTATTTTATATCTTCTGTGTTCAAGAAGCCTATTTTATATCTTCTGTGTTCAAGAAGCCTATTTTATATCTTCTGTGTTCAAGAAGCCTATTTTATATCTTCTGTGTGCAAGAAGCCTTCTGTGTGCAGAGTTCTAGAGCAACTGTATTCTTCTTGTTGGCAGTATTTTCATGCTTTGTGACACAGATTCGAGTTCAGATTAATTAGGAGTCTCGTATGAGGGTTCTAGTTCACAATAGCTGAAAATATTAAAACCATGAATTAATAAGCACCATGTGTCAATGATAACAAGGAATTTCGCTAATGCTGCTGGAATATCATAGGAATTTCCCTCATGTTGCTGGAATAGCCTAGGAATTTCTCCCATACTGCTAGAATGTGTTCATCATAGTTACCCGTCATCAGCTTTCGAAATTGACTTAGTATGCAGTTTGTGCGTTTGTACATATACGAATATATACTTGTGCAAGTGTGTTCGTATGTACATCTGTATATGTGTACGTGCGTATGTGTATGTGCATATACACGCATGTACATGTATGTGTGCATGCAAATGTGAGTGTGCGTGTACGTGTGCGTGTACGTGTGCTTGCGAATGTACATGTGTGTGTGTGTGCATGTGAATGTACGTGTGTGTGTGTGTGTGTGTGTGTGTGTGTGTGTGTGTGTGTGTGTGTGTGTGCATGCCTGTATATATTTATTAACACATATGAGTATGTACGTCAAAGCGGTACTGCTTTGCCTATTCCCACATTGTGAATTATAAATGCTGCTAGATTGCAATTCATGGACACCTCAGGATTTCAGTATTTAAACATAACAACAGGAGAGCAATGATTTGTGGAACACTGTTATTTTTCATTTGGCTAATATTTGTTCAAACATTTTTCGTATCCAACCACCCAATCCTTATTTTCTGACGTCACTGCATTCACGTCAGTAAAAGTTCAGCCCATTCTGAGAATTTTTCAACCGTTATTTCTTTCAGCCGCTGGTTAGTAGATCAGATACCCTCCACACTTCTCGTTTGAAACATACACGCACACTCGCACATAAAGTGTGTGTAATTGTCTTAGCAAAAGCGCCAACTCGTACAAGAGACAATCTGGCAGTCGGGCAATCTTCAGGCTCTCCACAGGACGGAGACCATTTCCTCAGCTCTGTGCAGAGGAAGAAAGCTGAATGCCCGCGTAACTTCAAAAGAAAACAAAGAGGTAGGGGTGGGTTGGGATGGGGAGGCGAGTGCACATTTTAGAGAATTAATCCTATCTCGGCATCCTGCACTCGAGAATCAACTTTGAATGATTGAAATAAATAGCGAGTTCTCAATCCCAACGATACTGTTTATTTATACTTTGAATGATTGAAATAAATAGCAAGTTCTCAATCCTAACGATGTTGTTTATTTATACTTTGAATGATTGAAATAAATAGCGAGTTCTCAATCCTAACGATATTGTTTATTTATACTTTGAATGATTGAAATAAATAGCGAGTTCTCAATCCTAACGATGCTGTTTATTTATACTTTGTGTATACTTTCATCGCTGTTTTAAACAGAGAATTCAGGAAAACGGAGATATATTTACCACATCCCTATTTATTTTTTTAAATCTTATTTCTAATGAGAATTTGCTGGCATGCCAACGGTGGTTATGGAAACCACTGAAACCATTCATTCCGTTGCCAAGAAAGACTTAATACACTTGCTCTGGTCAAAATGATTTTTCCCCTCGTCATTTCAGAAATACGATAAAAAGAAAACTGTACTTTTAGTGCCAACTGTGGCCGGAATAAATAAATGCAGTTTAAAAATGAACTAAATGGAAATGGGCCAATTTAATGGTTAAGGAGGAGAGCACGGCGTAAATACAATCTTCGCGAGCGAGCGGTTGTGAAAACACCACTACGGCAACCGAGGTCAACATTGAGGGTCATTTCAACAGATGAAATCGATACCAGCATCGCGACTTCCTTGTCGGCCAAACCAGTCGATCCTGTATTGTATGAATTGATTCAACGCGTTAACACTGTTTGTGTCCAACCTGATTTAAAACTTCCTTCCTCTCTTCCTTCATTCATTCAGTCACTGCGTCCACAGCCTCGTGCGTTTGTTTGAAACCAGAAACCCGTGCCTGAGCATTAGAAACCAGAAACCCGTGCCTGAGCACAGTCAATGTAACAAGCTAGAAAAATGGTGTATGTTTTTAAAGGAGTTAATTTTACAGGCAGTGTTCAATTTACAGACTTCATCTTTTCAGTATTTACGACCTTCGCATATTTTTGTTGTTGTTGTTTGTTTGTGTGTCCGATTGAGAGTGGGGTGGTGGTTGAAGGAAGGGTGGATGCAGTCGTGGTGAGAGGTCCGGTGTATGTTGTGTTATGACATCCGGAGTCTAGGTGATAGTATTTTAGCAGGCTACAAAACTGAGCAAAGCGCGAAAGCGGCGGAAGCCGAAAGCGCCCCCTACATTAGCAAGCAGGCGCTAAGCACTAGCGGAAGGCGTTGCGCAAGCCGACGTGAACATTTCTACAGAACCTTTCCACAACTTCATGTATTCTTGAGCCTCATCCCCACCTTTGACCGCCATTTTCACGTGCACCTCACACCCTTTCGAGTTTTAAGTTAGCATTATCGTCCTCGTGCATCACTCTATAGCTTCGAAATGAGACGGCAAGAAAACAACCCTTAAATCTTCACTTCCACAAACCATCATACCCAACCCTATCTCCATATTCATATCTTTAACACACACACACACACACACACACACACACACACACACACACACACACACACACACACACACACACACACACACACACACACACACACACACACATTCATACGTACGCTCGCGGTGCTGAGATTTTAAATGTATATATTTGAGACGAGAAAAATGTGGAGGGTATCTGATGTGCTAATATGCATGTATATGTTTGAGATGAGAAATGTGGAGGGTGAACGAGAGTAGGGCTAGTCTGCGATGGATGGAGGAATGCGACAAGGGACAGGATAAGGAACGGGACATTGAATGGGACAAGAGGCATTGTAAGGAACGGGACATTGAATGTGAAAGAATGGGACAAGGGACAGGATATAGAACGGGACAATGAATGGGACAAGGTGCATGATAAGGAACGAGACAATGAATGGGACAAGGGGCATGATAAGGAACGGGACAATGAATGGGACAGTAGATGGGACAAGGGACAGGATAAATAACGGGATGAAGAATGGGATAATGGACATGATAGGAGTGGGAGAAGGAAAGGGATAAGGAGCGGGAGAAAGAATGGGACTAGGAACAGGATAAGGAACGAGAGAAGGAACAGGATAAGGAACGGAACAAGGAATGGGATAATAAACGGAATAAGGGATGGGAAAAGGGACAGGATAAATAACTGGACAATGAATGGGACAAAGGACGGATAAAGAACGGGATGAGGAATAGGACAAGGAACGGGATGAGGAATGGGACAAGGGACATGATAAGGAGCGGGACAATGAAGGGACAAGGAACAGAATAAGGAATGGGACAGGAAATGAGACAAGGAAGGAGCATGGAACAGGATAAAGAATGGACAAGGAATGGGACAAGATAAAGAATGGGATGAGGAATGAGACAAGGGACAGGATAAAGGGTGGGATGGGAATGGAATGGGACAGGATAAGGAATGGGACGAGGAATTGGATAAGGAGAAGGAATAGGACAGGGAATAGAATAAGGAATGGGACAATGGACAGGATAAGGGACGGGACAAGAATGAGACGATTAATGGGAGAATGAACGGGACGAGAAATGGGACAAGAGACGTGATAAGGAATGGGACGAAGAATGGGCAAGGGACAAGATAAGGAATGGGACAAGAGACAAGATAAGGAGTGGGACGAAGAATGGGACAAGGGGCAAGATAAGGAATGGGACAAGGGACAGGTTAAGGAACGGGTCATGGAATGGGACAGGATAAGGAACAGAACGTAAAATGGGACACGTAACGGGACACTGGATGGGACAAGGAATGGGACGCGTTCAAACCACCCAGAGCGACTCACTCGGAAGCGATTCAGGAATTAACGACAAGATGTCCGTTACACAATGTACATACGTGTGTGCGCTTCGTCTGCACGTAAAATGGACACTAGTTTCGCTCATCAGCAGTGTGTCTTACACTGAGATACAAAAATGTAGTAATGTGTCCTGCTTTGGGGGAATGAGAAAACACCAGCACTTATGTCTTGTGCCGGGTAGGACACATCTCTGCAGTATTGTGTTTTGTGTTGAGATACGACACAGATGAGTAGTAAGGTGACTTGTTCTGGGACGGGACATAGTTCAGTGAATGTGTCTTGTTTTAAGGTAGACATAGTTCAATGATTGTGTCTTGTTTTAAGGTAGACATAGTTCAATGATTGTGTCTTGTTTTAAGGTAGACATAGTTCAGTGATTGTGTCTTGTTTTAAGGTAGACAAAGCTCAGCAATAATATTCTTGTGTGTTAATGGGGGTGGGGGTGGGGGTGGAGTCCAGAAGTAATGTTTGGTATGGAGATAAGAGACAGTTCTCCTTTTGATGTTGACGTATGCCCAACTGTAGCTGTTGTTGTTGCTGTAGACGTTTGTTCAACTATGTTGTGTCCTTTACTGCTGTAGATGTATGCTCAACTATAATGTGTCTTTTGTTGATGTAAACATATGCTCAACTATAACGTGTCTTTTGTTGAGGTAGACGTATGCTCAATCATAATGTCTTTTGTTGGTGTAGATGTATGCTCAACTATAATGTCTTTTGGTGAGCAAGGTCAGCAATTATTGTCTTGCGTTCGAGTAGAAGAAAAGCGGTGAAGTAAAGTGTCTTATGTTAAGAGAAAGATTACGAGTAATGTTTCTTGTTTAGTCACTTGGCGGCGCTTTGCGACTATGGTAATTGATAATTAATGAATTAATCGAATTACCCGAACTAACTTCCCGGAATATGTTTTCTGATGTTATGTTTATATATGTGTATGTGTATGATTAATTTTTATAGGTGTATGTTTTAGTTTTTGTGCATACATAAGTATTGTTGTGTAAGTGTGTTTATGCTGGTAACTTTTGTTTGTTGGATACCGTCCGCTTCTGTCTATTGTTGATTTCGCAGATGTGGCCAAGCGTCGAAGGAGAAATATAAGAAGGAGATTAATTTATATTTGGAGGCATAAAGAGAAAAGAATTTATATTGTGGGTAGTGGTGGTAGGAGAGAGAGTGCATTTGCTGCAGTAATGTTGACCGAATGGCTCTAAAATGGTCTTCTCTTCACTAGTTTTTAAATTCCGGAAATGTCTTTCGGATTCACTGAACCTTCTGACGAATTAAACACATCGCGATCAAGTTGAGATTGGAAATGGTTAAGGATCATTTAATTTATTTAATGAAACACATCGCGAATCTAACTGAGTTTGGAAATTGGTTAATGGATCAATTAATTTATTTAATGAAACATCGCGAATCAAACTGAGTTTGTAAGTGGTTAAGGATCAATTAATTTATTTAATGAAACACTTCGCGATCAAACTGAGTTTGGAAATGGTTAATGATCAATTAATTTATTTAATGAAACACTTCGCGATCAAACTGAGTTTGGAAAAGGTTAAGGATCAATCATACTTTTTTATCTCGAGGGAAGATTGAAGCTTAGTCACTGGAACGATAAGCTGTTACCACGCGTATGCGATGCTGTGTTTATATACGTGCGTGCGTGCGGATGTGTACTTGTATTTATCTATGTATGTGCGTGTATTAATTCAGTATTAAAATCAAGAGCATAGCTTTTGGCAAGTTTACTTTTGGAATGGATGTATGAGCGACTTGGAACCTATTGGGTGGGTGGTGATTTTATATATTTTTTTTTTAGTTTGTTTAAGTTTTCAAACTCAGTACAAACACTGTTTTCAGTAGCATCTTGGACTCTTTTGGCATTCGGTGATACTTAACGGTGAACGCCATGAATTGAAGAAGTCTATGTTGTTGGTCACGTATTCGAAATCTACGAGCAGTGTGAACAGAAATAAACTCTATACGATTCGTGATTACTTTGAGAAACGGGGTGGGGGGTTGTCGTGACAGAGAGAGAGGCAGAGACAATTACAGGGAATAGCAGGAACATCACCAGAGAGAGAGAGAGAGAGAGAGGAGAGAAGTATATAAAGGCAAAATAAGAGTACTTACAATTTTGAATGAATGCTTGTCTTTCAGAACTGCTTCACTTTACGTCTGCGTCATTCCACCCCTCTCGTTCACTAAACAATGACGTGCTGCTGTGAGTTAAATCTTGTTATATGTTGCCTGTTATTTGTTTCGGAGAATTGTGGATATTAAATATGTGTCTGTGAACGAGAGGGAGTGACTTGCATTCAAACAAGCAGACAAGTATAAAAATCCTGCCATTTATAAACTTGTTATGGTTGAAAGACTTGGGAATTAAAATGCAAACATTAGCAGTACCAGAGTCACAACCACGTACTTGTGAAGGCTGTGGTCTCCATTCTGAGAGGTCTGAGCACAATTCTCGAGATTCACCTCGTGATCTATTTTGGTCTATCCTTAAACATTAGGTGGTGACTGCAGTATCTTGGCCGATAAGGCCATGGGACATGTCTTCAACAATCACAGATTTGGATAGATAGATAGATTGATAGACAGACTAGCTCCTTTCTGATAGAATAAAAAAAGCAACCACTTCTCACCCTGGGAAAAAATCCCCATAAAAAATAATCTAGTTAAATATTTTTTTTATAAACACAACAAAATGTTAAATGCACTAAAGTTTCAGTGACCAAGCTAGCATGTGCTTGCTCTGGAGGTATATGCAGAACAGCAACACCAGAGAATGAGATGGTCTAGTTGGCATTTGATAATTTAGTTGTGGAGTTTTTGTGGGTTTTTTTTTTTTTTTTTTTTTTTTTGGGGGGGGGGAGTAGGCAGATAAAGGCATCTGTGGTAATGGCTTTCCAGTGATTGTGGCAGTCAGTGTGGACGCGTTAGCTATCGGGGATCTCATGAGGAAGAGAGGAAAATAAAAGAGAAAAAAGCCAAAGGGCTCAATAGTTCTTTGACGTCAGTGTTTCAAGAAATTGGCGGTGCATCCATTGATCGGGACATGGGACGGAACCAAAGAGTTAAAATCTGTCCGACTGCCAGCAAGCAAGCCAATCTGTTGCTAGGACAGTAGCGGAGTAAACACGACCTCTGCAGGCGCGGTGGCTCAGTCCTTCCTCTTAATGCGAGGCCCATTTTCCGCAGCTAATTTTGGGGGAAATAGCGCTGGGGGCCAGCCATTATATTCTCTGCATCTAGCACAGGGAGATGAAGTGGCTAGTGCGGAGGTTGATGGCGGAACGTGCCAGTTATTTGCCGTCGCTAGTTGGCGGAGACGACCAATCGGAAAATTAGACTTTACTGCGGGTGCTGCATTCCATGGGCAAGCGTATTGGGGCTGATTGATTTATTTCTTCTTTTACATCCTGTTTCGAAAGCGTTCGTTGATTTCGCGGGTGGACGGTCGAAACTGCCGTGCAGTGCTGCGTCTTTTAATGCGGCGCTGATTGTGCGATTCCCCTTTGGTCTCGATGTTGACAGAAAACTAGTTGTTTGACGGGTACTTGCTGTGACCAATCGTTACTGGGAGAAATACAAGGGTATGTACACACCCCGTCTTTGAGAAGAACACACGCAAAGCGCATGCGATGTCTGTGGGAAGAAAAAAACAACCAAACCCAAAGATTTGTACACTCTGCTAGAGAAACGATAGATGCTACTTGCTAAAGAAATCAAACTCGTGATTTACTTGTCCGGGCTAAGGAGTGGTTATTCGGGTCACGAGGACGCACGCAAGTAGCAGTTTCAGTGTCAGCAAGATGGTTAATTACTTAAGTAAATCGCTTTATTTTATGATAGTATTTTTTTAATACCCCCCCCCCAAAAAAAAAAAAAAAAAAAAAAACCAAGAAGAAGAAAATATGCTAAATACAACATCTGCGAAAAATAAAACAGCTCAAATGTAAACTTTCTTTCAACTTCCACTCGAAATAATATAAATTCTATTGTAGCCATAATAGAGTCAAGCTATGGATATATATATAATTTCTATTTTAGCCACAATGGAGTCAAGCTAGTCAGTTCCTCAGTTCTTGATGGCTTGCATTGATTGTAACGCTGGCAACCATGCATACCTGTAGTCAGTTCCTCAGTTCTTGATATCATTCCTAGCAAACAGGGACCATGTATGTCTAGATGAAAGCAGTGATGTTGTTTATATATATATATCGACAATATCACATATTGCTCACGTAATTCTTAATCTCACTGTCAAATTACACAGGAATCTGAAAAGAAAGAAAATAGTCAGTCAAAGAAAATGACTGACCTGATGAGTAGATATTTTAATTAATACAAAATGTAATTGCAGTTGCAAGGATAGGACACAAGTCAAGAGCTAGCAGTAGTAGTAGTAGTAATGGTGGTGGATGAAGGTGGGGAATTCATATTCATTTGCAAACACAATGTCACATTGGTCCCGGTGGTAGTGCCTAGTTGTCTCCCCCTCATTTCCTCGTCATCTGATTCTCGCACTCGTTTGCGCGTTTGGCCTTCATCCATATTTCTCTCCCTCTCTCTCTCTCTCTCTCTCTCTCTCCCTCTCTCTCTCTCTCTCTTTCTGTGTGTGTGCGTGTGCGCGTGTGTATCCACCTATATACGGGCATATAGCTGCAGATATCCAATAATGCATACATATTCCATACACACATCTAAGTATATATCTGTGCATAAAACACCAAATATCCAATCATACACCTAGAATCCATACATAATAGCTAAGTCTATGTCTGTGCATACAGATGCCAATATCCAATCATACAGACATAAACCATACATACACACAGCTAAGTATATCCGTGCATAAAGCAGCAAACATCCAATCTGCTGGGGTGTAAATTTTCCTATCCCTAATTTTAGACTTAAAGGTTATAAATAAATTGTTATTTTGTCAAAGTGACCCGATCTTGGGCACTTTTTATGATGGTATTTTTTGTAAAGGTCAAAGGTTGAAGTAAACAACTCAAGTTGAGAATATGCTAGAAAATTGCTGATGCAATCCCAGTCAGTTCCAACTGGATGAGTAGTTTTTCTGACTAATAGTTTCACACTTGTTCATTACAAATCATGATTAATTGACTGCTTATGTCTGTGCTAGGATAAATTGAATGATTGTCCAGCATTAATTGAACATTGTTGTGAAGTTATGTAAATGTCAATGCTCTTTTGATTATATGTTGTATATTTGATTGTTGATTTAATAAATTTATTGACCTTCTCACACATTGATAACCTTATGTTTTGGAGAAAAATGTGGTTGGGTGGGGCTCGCTAAATATAGATTAAAAGAGGGATTTATCTTCTCCTTTGGTAAGAATTTTTCGCTTACGGAAATATTGTGTGACGGTAAATGTTTATCTTTACTGTCATGGAAGTGAGAAAACGTTTATAACGCCCGCATATCCGCCAAGTGAGAGAGACGAGTAATGTCTTCTGGAGAATTATTAATATTATTAATTAATATTGAGATTCCCATCTATCTGCTCTACTTTCACCATGGATGGTTAGTTCCCTTACAGTCAAAGCGGGCTATTTCTCGCACTGTGAAACTGTGAATATTTTTAATATATATACACAGTTATTCAGCACATCTAGTTTGTGTAACTTACAATACTGAGGCAAGTATGCGTGTGTGTGTGTGTGTGTGTGTGTGTGTGTGTGTGTGTGTGTGTGTGTGTGTGTGTGTGTGTGTGTGTGTGTGTGTGTGTGTGTGTGTGTGTGTGCGTGCGTGTGTGTGTGCAAACTCAGACTAAGGCGAATTTAATTTGTCGCCTTTCGATAAGATTCATGCTGATGCGATTTTCTATCGGTTCATAGGCCGTCTTAAGTCTATTTTGGGATCTCTTCAGTACAGTCTGATTGTACTCTTCCAATAATTTCTTCATAGCCTTTCATGTCGGAGAAAAATTCTAGAGATTTGTCTTGTTTGCTGCTACAACGCACGCTCTCATAGCACCTTGGTTGTATTTTCCCGTTGTATCCATTGATTGTGTCTCCTGATTTTGTTACTTCGTTTGTCTCCTGGTTGTATTATTTTATGTCAGTGAGAAATAAAACCGGTCCCCGAAAGCTAGTAATGTGATTGGCTGTTTTGCAGAGGCACATTATAATTCTCGACCTGTATCGTGCTGTTAACTCATGAGCAAGGGAGTTCTCGCCTTGTCTCTCTTTAGCACTCTCTCTCTCACACACACGCACACTGCCCGCTTCTCGTATCATTGTATATTTATCTCTGTCTTCCCTTGATTTCACGCACGCACACACTCAAAGACACCCACACACACACAAACACACACACACACACACACACACACACACACACACACACACACACACACACACACACACACCCCTATTCATTTATGGAGTGCACAACTCCTTCTACAGTGATACTATGCAATGACACGTGACTTGATTTAATATCGTCGAATTAAGTTTCTAGCGTTCCTAGACCTTACGCATCGCTGGTGTTTTAGAGTGAATCCCAATGAGAAACCATAACCTACACATCACCGTTATAGATTTTTCATTTGGATTGCTTTAAAACACCAGTTATTGATGTTATAAAACATCAATGATTCACTCTAAAACATCAGTGATTTGCTCTTAAACATCAGTTATTTGCTCTAAAACATCAGTGATATGCTCTTAAACATCAGTTATTTGCTCTAAAACATCAGTGATTTGCTCTAAAACATCAGTGATTTGCTCTAAAACATCAGTGATTTGCTCTAAAACATCAGTGATTTGCTCTAAAACATCAGTTATTTGCTCTAAAACATCAGTGATTTGCTCTAAAACATCAGTGATTCGCTCTTAAACATCAGTGATTTGCTCTTAAACATTACGGATTCGCTCTAAAACATCAATGATTCACTCTAAAACATCAGTGATTTGCTCTAAAACATCAGTGATTCGCTCCAAAGCATCAGTGATTTGCTCAAAACATCAGTTATTTGCTCTAAAACATCACTGCTTCGCGGTAAAACGTCACTGATTAGTCAAGGATTCGGCCATTTTGTCATTCGTTCAGCCTTCTATCGACTAAGAGTTTTTCTCTTATATAAGTCTATTGCGTCCATTTGTCTGTCTGTCTGTCTGTCTATCTTCATGCATCTGACAGGGTAAAGTTTCTTTAAAACAAAAATCTATTAGCCAGCCAGTTACAGTAACATTTTGCCATTTTCTCTTTCTTCACGTATTTTTTCCTTCCTTTATTGACGAGCTTGGAAGTGAAGGGAGAGTATCTTGTAAACGCGAAACAACTTTGTAATCTATCATTTCCCGGCGATTTTATAGCCTGTCAGGAAATCAGCCAGACAATAAATCAGTCAGCTGCTGGATCAATCTGAATCTGTCGTCACTTTAGAGTCCGTTAAACCATAACTCATTGGTGAATCAGTCAACCAGAAAATCACTCACTTAGGAGATCAGTCAGTCACCTAGAAAATCACTCATTCATTAGGTCAAATCATCAGCCAGCTAGAATCCTTGGTCACCAAGCAACCGCCAGGTAATCAACTAGCTCTCCAGCCAGAAAATCAGTTAAGTTAATCAGCCAGTCTTTCACTCAAACAGTCTATGATTCACCCAATCTATTTATCCAGTCTGTCACTCAGTCAGTCTATCCTGCAGCCAGAATATTTCGCTGCTTCGCACTTACAGACCGACAACAGACGGTGAAAAAAATCGCTGACCAGCTGGAGTGGTTTTGTTAACACCATTCTCAACGTCGACGAGGGTAAGGTGGTACTTCGCTACACAGGCTTGTTTTCGTGAGTCAAACAGACAAACAGACAAACAAACAAAACCATTCAAACAAATGCCTACATGCCACACGCGGCAATGGTGGGAGCGAGCGAGCGGCCGTCGTAAGCGTGTGTTTGCAGCAGGGAGGCCTTGGCATCTACGGACAAAGGTTGCTTGCCGTAGCGCACTCCAGGGACCAATTGTCTCCGGGACTCTTGCAGGCTTTTTCACTCTGCGCTTGTTTGGGCGCGCCGAACTAAAGGCACTGTTGTCACCTACCAAAATGAAGTGGTTTAATGCAGCATTTGCTATTGTTGTTGGGCTTTTTAGTTGTTTTTTTAAATATAAAATAGAGGAATGTATCCTCTTGGATACCGTTGTAGCTGCGCGTTTGACACAAAGATGGTATGATCCGCACTTTGAAGTACATCGGTGTTGTGACTTTGTGTGTGACCCGTTCGGCCATTGAAGACGAAATACACTAGTTGCAGTTGAATCCGAATTTTCTCTCAAAATGGTTGGCTGTCCAATGCATCCTTTTATCTTGGCACGTAGACACTTTACAGTACACGATAGTGGATAGTACATGAGATTGAATTAGCATCACACGTCACACGACTTCACTTTCTGTCACTTAAGTACGTGAACGAATATGTATGTGTGTGCGTGCGTGCGATTTTCTGTGTGTGTGTGTGTGTGTGTGTGTGGTGTGTGGTGTGTGCAAAAGACTTTAATAATGAAAAAGCAGACAACAATTCTTCCGGAATCAGGTGATTGCTGGGGAATGATGAAATTCACTCTTTGCAGCTAAAAGATGCTATCGGGAATACCCGATTGAAGTGTCAGCCTAGGATGCTATTGATTAGCTGGGATAAAGGAGCTATTTCCTTTTCACTTGATTTCCACCGGAACTCATTGAGATTCGTTTTATTAGAATTGATTTCAGCGCGATGTATGAGTTTCGCGGTGTATCTAGGATATTATATTATGTCATATTATATTATATTCCCTGCGTTTGTCAACTTGCATACACATCTTGTAAATAGCACGTTCTATAGGGAGTACCGGGTTTAACCCCATCACTGCGGAACCATTAAAAATACTTAATAGCTGATATCATTATACTTAGTAGCTGATATTATTAGCAGTGAAGAGTTTAAGTGATGGCTGCTTTTGCCGTGATACAGACAGAAAAATGGCAGAGATGAAAAGTCCGCACGCCATGTATGTTTAATCACAAACATGGCACGTACAAGAATAATAGCAATAAAACGTTTATAAAGTAAACCCAAGCAACTGCTTAGATTTGTGAAGTTTGCATTGCGCGTGTTTCCCAGTATTTCAAAGCCAACAGTTTTGAAAACCGTTCACAACTTTTCTCACCTTGGCCAGCCAGATGAGATTTATTGCCGGTGTTGAGCTATGGGCTTAAATTCCCACATTCTATATGTTTTGTACAGTTTATTGCCTCGATTGCACCAAACGACAAAAATATTTATCAGTCGCAGAATACGATAGTTCTCCTTAGAAGTTTGTATTTTGTAATTGTATTTTGTCAGAACATTCCTGAGTACATGTAAGCTTACAGTTTTTTTTAACTGTCAAGGTTGTACCCGCTGAGCTGCATGTACACAATCAAAAATGCCATATACAAAGGAATGCGGAGGTTTAGCGCCTGTTTCTCGGAAAACGCACGAATGCTTTAGATCTATCTTGCTCTATATCTAATTAGAGCTAGATCTTTACAATGCTTTAGATCTATATTCTTATGCTTGATATCTAGATCTTTACAATGCTCTAGAACTAAATCTTTTCAGTGCTTTATATCTAGATCCTTACAAATGCTTTGTATCTAGATCTTTATGAAGCTTTAGATCTAGATCTTTACATCTTTAGTGCTTTTTATCTATTTATATATCTTTACCATGCTCTCGATTTTAATCTTTATAATGCTTTAGAACTAAATCTTTGCAGTGCATTAAATCTATATCATTACCATGTTTTAGATTTTTACCATGCTTTTAGATCTAGATTCTTACAAAAGTTTTAGATCTAGATTTTTACACTGCTTTATTTTTAGATCTTTACCTTGTCTTTAGATCTAGATTTTTTCCATATCTTTAGATCTAGATTTTACCATATCTTTAAATCTAGATCTGTACAATGCTTTAATTTTTACCATGCGAACACTTTTACTGCTACAAGCCCCTGCAGTATGATGTCTGGCCTAATTAATTTGTGATTCCCCATGATTGTCGATCTCAATAAACAAGTAAACAAACTATTCAGTGATTAATCCCGATAAACAATCGTAGTAAACAATTGTGTGTGTGTGTGTGTGTGTGTGTGTGTGTGTGTGTGTGTGTGTGTGTGTGTGTGTGTGTGTGTGTGTGTGTGTGTGTGTGTGTGTGTGTGATATTATTTTGTTTTTGATGTGGTGAGATCATAGTTTGATTATGATTTCATCATTTTATTTACAAACTCAGATTGATGTATTAGGGGATTGGCTGATGTTTAAAACTAACGCACACAGTCGTACAACATAATTAATATTAAGCATGCGCGTGCGCACACACAAATACACGCGCGCGCGCACACGCACACACACTCATTTACTCATAGGTACTGTCACAAGAATATCGTGTCACTGGCCTAAGAGTGATGAAAACAAGGGGTTGTGTTTTGTTCTTTTTTATACGACACATGTACTTGTTTACGAACTTTCTAGGCTCTAGGGCAATCTAGGGAGAAAATAAATTTACAAAAAATAGAGAGTAACATTAGTCTCGGTGGCCATATTAAGGCCGAACTTCGTTTTATCGGAGATAGGGGCCCTGGCTCTGCTGTCACTTAGACCTTATCATTCCTTGTCAGGTTGGCCATTGACCCTTTCTGTGCTAAATGCATGAATACTTAGGTTTTTAGACGCCATTCGACATTCGTTTATTTTGCTTCAGCGTGGCAAAAGATTAAGCAAGGTGGCATCCCATTACAAGAGCGAGAGGCATACTAGAACAAGCGATCAAACAAATTAATGTAATGAAATGTAGTGTAATGCACAACTCATAATTATTTTAAGTGCACCACCGTGACAAGTTCGAAAACGTTTTCCTTTTCAGCCCAGTCACTTCAACCTTACTTATTATTTTCGTTACCATTGATCGATGAAGACTTGAAACGTTTTCCTGTCAATGCAGTGTAACAGCTGTCGCCTTTATCGCAGAAAGTGACAGGATTATATGCTCTTTGCGCTTATTTACCTCCCTTTACATGGGATTGACGTTGTCAGCCTGTTAGTTCGGTAGCAGTGTACCTGTCAGCAATATTGCAAGGATGTAGCATGTGCATTGCGCGACTGATGGGAAAAGGGAAGCTATTCATCGAACGCTGTCAGCATTAGTGTATTGTTCCACTTGAGACGTGAGCCATTTAGTCCTAAACCTATAGATGCTTGAATGCAGTCGCGTGTAAAGAGATACAATCAGTGCCGTCTTAACACATGGGCAGGCTGGGCAGTTGCACGGGGGCCCCCAGGTTAATGTTGTGTGTCTTGCTGTCAGTTTTTATTCCTGTGAGTAGTTGTGTAGGTAAGAGGGGCCCCAGTGCACTGCTTTGCCCGCGGGCCTATTTTGCTTTTAAGACGGCCCTAGATACAATGAGACGCGCCTGCATTTTTCTTAAAATCCTGATTATTAATATGCGTATTTCTTTGTTGATTGGTCAGTATACGTACTTCATTGTTGTTTAATACACGTCTTTGTTGATTGGTCAGTATACGTACTTCATTGTTGTTTAATACACATCTTTGTTGATTGGTCAGTATACGTACTTCATTGTTGTTTAATACACGTCTTTGTTGACTGGTCAGTATACGTACTTCTTTGTTGTTTATTATACGTCTTTGTTGATTGGTCAGTATACGCACTTCATTGTTGTTTATTATACATCTTTGTTGATTGGTCAGTATACGCACTTCATTGTTGTTTATTATACGTCTTTGTTGATTGGTCAGTATACGTACTTCTTTGTTGTTTAATACACGTCTTTGTTGATTGGTCAGTATACGTACTTCATTGTTGTTTATTATACGTCTTTGTTGATTGGTCAGTATACGCACTTCATTGTTGTTTATTATACATCTTTGTTGATTGGTCAGTATACGCACTTCATTGTTGTTTATTATACGTCTTTGTTGATTGGTCAGTATACGTACTTCTTTGTTGTTTAATACACGTCTTTGTTGATTGGTCAGTATACGCACTTCTTTGTTGTTTAATACACGTCTTTGTTGATTGGTCAGTATACGCACTTCTTTGTTGTTTAATATACGAATTTGACATCGAAGGGGGCGAAACTCATAATTTCACCGTTTGGACTTTGCAAGATAATATTGAAATATTGATTGACCTTCACACGAGTGGGCAAAAACAGTCACCAACAGCTTTGATATTGCATACTTGATTTCACAGATGTAAAAACATGGAGGTGTAGAGATAATGACGCAAAGAATTGCTTTTACACGCACTTAATTCATTCTCCCCACCCCCACCTTTATAACCAAAAATTTAAAATAAAAGTAAATCTTTATTATTCACTTAGAGATTAAATGCTCCAAAAAGTGTGCATTTACAGAGCAGGTATTTATTTACATAATTAATCCATTCTCCAAACTATATTATGATGTGTATGTCCCGATCTTTATAGACACAATGATTTTGACATAGAACAGCGAGCTTGCTTGTGGTTTGTGTCCCCGTGTGCATTCGGAGAAATCGGTGTCTTGTTTCCTTCTAGTGGACCCAGTACTTGTTCAGTGTGTTTCAGATCTAATTTTGTCTCATTCTTAGTCCTGCTATAGTGTATTTCCCTCAATAACAACAATTACACCCCCCCCCCCACACACACACACACATACATCCCAACGCCACCCACACTTCCATTCTTTACTTTGCATTAGGAGCAACTACTGTCTTTGGATTAAAAGAAAAAGACAGAACATTTTGCAGACTAATATTTTACTGTAATGAATTTACTGATTATTGAGAATTACTTATAGCCCAAATGACTAGAGTCTCTCTTTGATTCATGTCAGAGCCTCGTTTGCGTTTTTTTAAATTTTTTTTTAACCCTTGCTAGAACCTCACTTTGATGCATTGACCGGTATTTATCTGGATTGTTTTGTTTACTGATTGTTTTGGCAGATTGTTTTGATCGACTGACACATTTCCGCTCATTTCTTAATGATCGTTGATTTTGCGAGAGGTAAAATTTGGGGATTAAATTTACTTCTTCGCATCACCTCTTACCCTTTCTTCCCACCACGACAGTTTGAGACTTGAGACTGTGCTGTACACAACCATGCTAATGCTTTGGCTTAGTGCTTTATGGCTATGCATGAATGATTGGTCTTCATAGTTCAAGACGCTAAATCACTGACTGTGAAGTTTAGTGCGGCGTTGTGAAACACGTCACAGATATTTGAAACTTTTGATTCCACTTTTCGAATACTGCCAGTAAGGTTGATTTAATTAATCCAGAGTAGTACCAAGCTTTTATTTAAAAGGGATTGGGTTAATTCACTGTTTAGCTACTACCTGGCGCCCGTTTATTGCGATGGCGTTGGTTAAAACCAAGGTAGGTAAGTCGAGCTCGCTAGAGGAATGAGAAACCGAAATTATCGTAACTTGACGACGAGAATTGCAATACTTGATAAAACAGTCAGTTATTGTTAGCTCTTTTGAACAGGAAAAGTAACAACAAAAAAAAACCCTGGCAATATTTTTGTAACAGGTAAATGGTCTCGATCGGGTGGGCTGAAGGATATTTAATTTTATAAGACGTCAGAAGTTGCCAAGGAGTTAAAATAAATAAATTAAGACTTCTCAAGTAATGAATGTCTGAAATATACCAATACTTTTCTATCTTGGTTACTTACTTATAGCATTGTTTATCGTAAGCTCTGTTGGCGAAAAATGTCATGAAATTATTAATGTTATTAATTATATAATGTTGTACTCTTTATTACACGTATATTGAATACTGTATAGCAGTATTGTCTTTGTTTCTTCTCTTTTTCCTTTCCTTTTCTTTCTTTCTTTCTTTCTTTCTTTTTTTCTTTCTTTCTTTTGTTTCTTTTGTTTCTTTTTTCTTTCTTTCTTTCTTTTTTCTTTCTTTCTTTCTTTCTTTCTTTCTTTCTTTCTTTCTTTCTTTCTTTCTTTCTTTCTTTCTTTCTTTCTTTCTTTCTTTCTTTCTTTCTTTCTTTCTTTCTTTTGTTTTTGTTTTTCTTTGGGAGCATCAGATTGTTCGAGTCATTCGACCTAATTGATGACGTCATATGAGGTATTGCACAAGCCTTTACTTCACGTGCTCTGGTGATAGCGCCTTCTTAAAGCATCGTTGATATCGCGGGCGGTGTTCCTCATGGCGTAAAGCTTTTGTGAGAGTGGAGTCGGTTGGAGGTGGGCGGTGCCTCTGCCCTTAGCTCCGATGAACAGTTGTAAGATGGCTCCCTATCCTGTTGCTTGATGGGGAGGATGTGTTGATGGTGCATATGATTTGTTTTTGATGCATGGAAACACTGGAACTTTCAGAACTGGAAGGGGGTAGATATTGATGCCACTTACCAGCTTTCATCAGAATTCAGGGGCAATCATACCATCGGATGATGATGATGATGATGATGATAATGACGAATTTGGGGTACCCTTCCGGCTTGCGCCGATTTCGCGCTGTACCATGAGATGGACATTGTTGCTTGTAATTTAGCTTTCCATCTCAGTTAATAACCTCATAACAGCTACACTTTATAGTATGCATTTATATATACAATCGGATCTATTGACTATAACACTCTTTTCTGTCGTTCTGTCCTCTCACCGATCTTTTTCTGCCTTTCTGACGATTGATTTGACACGAAAAAGTTTAGAACGAAATACACTTACGCTACCATCAAAATCCTCTAGTGTATATCCAAATAGAGGGAGGGAGGGAATGATTGAACAGGAAGGCTAGGAAGGAACAAATTAATCTTATACACGGTTCTCACTATTTTTCTCCTCCCCATCAAAAATGTAAACAAATCTCCAGGGATCACTTTTCACCATTGCGTGGACCCAGGAGGGCTAAAAGTATCCACAAATGTATGGACCCTACATCGATTAAACTATCTACCACTATATGAATCCTACACTGCTAAACGTATGCACCACTACACAGACCCCACAGTGTTATAACTGTTCACCAGTATGTAGACCTCACATGCTAAGATCCCACAGAATAATTCACCCCATTACTCATATCCCACTCGGCTAGAACTATTTACCACTGTGAAGACCCCAGAAGGCTAAAACTGTCTCCCTCTTTATAGACCCCACAGGGTTAAACTACCCATCACTGCTTAGTCCCCACAGTCCTAAAATTATTCGTCATTGCATAGACCCGACATAGTTAAAACTATCCACCATTGCATAGACCGACATATTTAAGACTATCCACTATTGCCTAGACTCCACAGGGTTAAAATATCCATTATTATCCGGCATCCTTAAAACTATCCACCAGTTGCCTAGACTCCACAGAATTAAGATATCCACAATAGCACAGACCCCAGAGGATTAAAATATCCACCTTTGCGTATATCCCGCAGGATTAAAATATCCACCATTATAAATATCCCAGAGGATTAAAACGTACGATAACGTCTCATCCTGTGCCATCAAAGTGCAAATAAGAAAATGAGATTATAATGCAAATTGCAAATGAGATTACATCATAATCTTACAGCTAACACTACCCGTGACTTTGCTCCACAGGTTGAAGATAGCTACTGCTACAGGTACAGGAGTGTAGGCGGGTGGTCAGAATAGTTAACATTAATTCTGTCTCGCAAAATGGGAGCTCAGCAAAAGAGGACCGGCTTGAACTCGTAAGAAACAAATATGTGTTTGCTGTTTTATTTGGCTTTTACACCCACACCTGAGTTTTGTTGATTTTACAAGCAATCGCAGGAAAAAGAGGTAGATTTATGTTTTGAGAGTGATGGATGCACTTGCACGCAGGAGCGAACAGTAAACGTTTGCGTGGATGTTGGGTGGATTTTCTAGGCACATTTTTTCTGGGCTGCGGATCGTTTGATCTGCTCTAAATTTCCGACTTATATGGATCTTTAGGCGTGAGTGGTCTGTGGCACACGGGACCCGATTTATCGTCCTACCCGATGGACTTGACACTGCGCCCATCACCTTGAGTGCGAGAATTCCCCCGTAAGTTTTCCATTCCGACTGGAAGGAGTAAAAACTCTTGTCACTCGAGCCAGATAACAGTGTAGTACATTGTCATCTGTGCTCTTGCTTTTCCCCTTATTTTCAGTCCGAGATGATTTTTCTTTGTTTCCATAGAGATAGGCGCAAAACTTTCCTCTATGCACAGACCAGGTGACCTCTTTGTTCTTGGTGGCAGGCATTTTACAGGTAAACGTCAAAGATCAATAAGCTTTTACCTGTCCAGATGAGCATATCGACGAGCTTTGTCTATAAATATCCAAATTCGCTCAGAGAAAGAAAAAGTAAATGTTGTGCCAGTATGTGTATAGATCTTCAAGTGCTTTACGAACAAGATTTAATCATATCACGTCTTTATAAAATCTGTTTATTCAAAAAAAATAACACATAATGAATTAATTTCCCTTGATTTACATTTATGATCCTGCCCAGCCCTAGAATGCATTCAGTAATTCCATTTAACCCTTTATCGTCTGATTTCAGGTGGTCAGCAAAGTATCGGCACAGCCAGGCTTTGACCTTGACCTTGGGTATCGACTGTTAGCCGTGTGTGCGTCCCACAAGGAAATGTTCACCCCTAAGTCGGCAGGTATGTCACCTTTATTTTTTTTTACTTCCTGACCCTGCAGCTTACAATGTATGTATTGCCAAACAGAAACAAGCCAACCCTTTGATCTTCTTGAAGCAGTATCAATTTGTGTGGGCAGGTAGAGGGTTAAATGATTAGAATAGAGTTAAACTCAGCTTCACCTTGTAATGTATGATGATTTTATTGTTGCGGCTGGTAATTGTCACCTGAGGAGATTACAAAAAAAAGAATGACAGTTGAGAACTTTAGAATAGGTGATTAGATTTGCTTGGTTCACGTAACAGTACATGCAGAAAATCCTCCGAGGTAATGCATATTACTGTGAGGAAATTATTCCCCCTTCATCTGCTTTCTGCAATAAAGGGGAATAACTCCTTTTAATTTGTGCTCGTGCTTGTGTGTGTGTGTGTGTTAGATATTATATATATATACTGCCTTACTCACAGATTTTTGTTTAAATGACTTTTTCTACTCCCCCATCCCCAACCCATTCTCTCTCTCACACACACCTTTCTTATCTTCCTACTTTAGGCAAAAGCATATATTTATGAACACATGCAATTCTCCCGCCCCCCTCTCCATCACACACACGCGCACGCACGCACACACACACACACACACACACACACACACACACACACACACACACACATCTTTTCTTTTGTTCCTACTATAGGCAAAACACACACACATATATATGCACATATTAAATCCTCTCCCTCTCTCACACATACACACGCAGGCAAAATGTGCACGATAGAGAATAATTTATGAAACCCGCACGGAGTGCTTGTCCGCTAGCTTGAGTCCACTGTCTTTTTACCGTTGTGGGTCTGACAACCTTAAGACGGATGTATCCTGGATATTAACAAGTTCCCTTCTCAGGAAGAAATAAAATAGAAATACATGCAAACTATAGCTTTTAATGAAGTCCAGACTGCACAGAAAAAAATATTAAATACAGATACCCCCGCCCGCACCCCACCCCCTTTAAAAAATGCACCCTTTGTGAAGACAGTACCGTATTAGCACCTCTTTGGAAATGAAGCATTCCTGTCCTCTTTTTTGGACTTTTGACATTTTTATATTTTGACTTGTAAGGTTAATGCAACCTTGATTTTTGACATATTTGTATATTTTGATTTGTAAGGTTAATACAACCTGGTTTTTGACATATTTGTATATTTTGACTTGTAAGGTTAATGCAACCTTGATTTTTGACATATTTGTATATTTTGACTTGTAAGGTTAATGCAACCTTTACTTAAAGTGTCTCTCACTTGGCGGATATTTGGCGCAGTGAACGTTTTCTCTCTTCCTCAATATAAACAACACTTACAGTAACACAATCTTTCATTAAGTGGAAAACTTCTTACTAAAGGAGGAGACACATCCGACTTTAGCGAGCCCCCCCCCCCCCATCCACTCACTTTCTTCTCCAACATAAGATTATCAATGCATAAGAAGGTCAATAAATTTAACAATTAATTTATTAAATGAACAATCATATGACAATCACAATGAAACTGATTACTTGATGGCAGTATTCCATGAACTCATGTTCGGATAATATTACGTTTACACAGTCTCTCTCTTTCTATATATAATATAATTACAATTGGACAATAGAGTCAATTCAAATCGCAGAGTAGTCCTATCAGAGAATAGAAATGAACTTATTAGAGATAGGCAATTTAAAGTCTTTTTTACTTGACCTCGATTAAATGTTGCTTCAACAGTCATTACTTGCTTTTGCAACAATGCCACAATGTATGTGTCAAGACATGTCTCCCACCACATATGTGGAAACCACTGAGGCACTGTTATATCCTCAAATGAACTTCAGCGCTCTCCTCATCACGTCAGTTCCTTCAAGCAGAACATGATGATTACAGTAATTCTGGTAACTTCCATGTACTAGAATTCTCCCAATGCTTCCAGCACTTACATCAAGGTGTAGAGTATAATCCTTACACTTACACCACTAGAGATATTCCCACACCTTCCTGGTCATTCAAGTTTCTAACTGGTGAACACATGAAGGGTAACTTGAAACTTGAAAGTAAGTGAAACTTGAAAGCGAAAGGCCACTTGTTCACTGCAAAATATAATTAAGAAGCAAGTCTAAGTTTCCCACTTATTACATAACTCTACTTTATCTTACAATCCATCCTCAACTTACATTTTCCTGCAACAGTATTCATTAGCCGATGCACCACGTGGCACAATAAATACAGCATATCAAAACAGTACCAAGTGTTAGCATACTACACTCAAACAGCTTAGTTCAAACATTTGTAGAAATAAAAGTCAATTCATCTACACAAGTATAACATATCTATAGCAAAAATGCATGAAGTATTCCTAAGTCCATTCTCTCTAAGTCAGTCAGTCAAGTTAATGGCTTCCTTTCAAAGCCGGACTTTCTCCTTTGCCACTCAAATTCAAAGTGATCAGAGGACAGAATTTTCTACAGCAAGTAACTTTTTAATCTCAGCCATTGGCTGATCTCGTTCTCGTAAATAATAATCATTGGATAATAGAAAACTATTCACTCAGTTTGCATTAATTCAGCAATCTAGAATATTCTTGCCTCGATCCATTTACTTCAAAATAAACACTTTCAAAAGTAACACCATAAGGGGTGCCCAAGGTTGGGTTAATATGACAATTTAGCAATTTATATAACAATTTAAATTTAAAAATAAAGAGAGGCAATTTTACTCTGTCACATAGTCATTTATCATATGTAATGCGAGTGTAGACATTTATCACATGTAATGCGAGTGTAGTCATTTATCAAATATAATGCGTGTGTAGTCATTTATCACACGTCATTGCAATCATTTATCACATGTAATGCGATTGTAGTCATTTATCACATGTAATGCGTGTGTTGTCACTTATCGCATGTAATGCTTTTTGCAGTCATTTATTATATGTATTAAGAATGTTTTCTTTTATCACATGTAATGCGTGTGTAGTCATTTATTACAGGTAATACGAGTGTAGTCATTTTATTCATTTATCATATCTTCATTTTGCCATTTTCACGCGAGCTCTTGAAGTGTTGCGTTTACGTTATGGAGTTTCTGTGACATAAGCTAAAGGTCGGGGGAGGGGGGCGGGTTATGGTGATTTTTAGATTTAATTACTCTCGATTCATCTTGCAAACATGGATTTTGGATTTGTTAACGCAATTAGTCCCACACGCGGGAAACACTGGTTATTGATCGTAAAGGTGGCCACCCACTCTTGTGAATACTGAAGTGTAAACTCAAAGCTCGCAGTGTGCCCAATATTAGATTTGAAATATATACTTTTCTCCGTTATCATTGTTTGTCGGTCTTTGGCACTGTTTTTATTTGTTAACACTTATATCAAATAGCATTTAAAAAATGTAACAATTATATCTATATCTATATTCTGAATGTCAAACATACTGTAGCTTGATATTATTTAATCTTTTTAAAAAAATAATGCACGATCATATACAATTTAAAACTATGTTAAAGATTCACATTATTCCTCCCACCCACACTCTCACTTCAGTGGTAGGTTAAGGAGGCAAGTGTGAAGGGGACTGATGGATAAGTGAGTGCCAGAAAGAGGAAAGAATATTTCCTTTCATTATATTGGCATTCTTCAGTCAAAGTCGCCATGAAATCAAGGACGTTCATATGAGTTTAACTCGTCAGGACATTTGAGGGCGTTGTTTCGTTGTGTGAACAATCGTCATTAAGTGAACATACTTTCAGATGATACGAATAATACGACATACAAATTATACTGCGCTGAAATTATGCTACATTCATAATTTGCTACACTCAAAGTATACTACTCATAAATTTTAGTACTTATACAAATCATCTTACTCATAAATTATACTACTTATACAAATTTATACTGTAAACAAATTACTCTACGCACTAATGAAACTATACTCAAAATATGCTACAAGCAAAATATACTACTCACAAATTTTACTACGATCAAAATATACTACACAGAAATTATATTACTTACAAATTCTTCTACACTCAAATTTAGCTACTCACAAATTATACTGCACACAAAATATACTACTCAGTAATTATATTACGCTAAAAAATAGGCCGCACTCAGAATATACGACACACAAAATATACTACTCACATATCATACTACACATATATTACACACTATACTATACACAAATTATAGTACACATACAATATACTACACACAAATTTTACTACACATAAAAATATACTACACACAAATTATACTACATATACCTCCTGTCAGATAATAGCGTAGTTTTGTTGAAGATTGGATCTGACTGAGCCAACGGTCAGTTTGACAATTTCATTCAAAACACATTTTATATTTTGGAAATAATAGCAATGAAACACTCTCTTTAGTAGGCATTACAAAAATAACTCTGAATCTTTCAATGTTGCTCGCATTTGCGTGTCGGTTGTTCACAACAACGAAACATGGAGATCACTTCCTACCCTTGTAGTCTGAAATATAAAATCTAATTTATTGCTCTTCACTGGTTATAAAAGTAAGGAATGAGCGGGGAGGTGAAGAACAACAACAAAATATTGCACTAAATGAAGCCCATTTTCTCGACTTTTTAAAAAAGAAATTCAATATGTACATTGTTTAGACAGCCTGCAAATAACTTATTTATTTATGTTAGGCACGTCAACCTATAATGGAAAGTTAAACTAAAATTATTTTAAAGTCATTTTTGCGTCAATCACCTTTCCTTTATTAATCTATTAGAGAGGAAAGTTGTTTAGATCGCATGTTTTGTTCTTTTATGTTCCAATACTTTCAAGTGAAGGTTGAGAGAGAGGGTCCGAGGTTTTCAGAATTTTACATTTCATACATATGCAGCAATAGCTCTTTCCAGATCTTGCATTCCACAAGATTTCAAGGACATTAAAGGCGGTGACGTCATGGAACGAACGTGTCACTATAGCAGTTTTATACAATGCGAAAGATTGTTGATATATGATAATGATTGTTCTTGTATATTTAAATCCATACACCAAGCTGTCGCCTTCAAAAGATCCAAAACTCATCTCCACACCGCAGACCCCAAGTCCCCATGTTATTTATTGATGCAAGATTTACAATCCAGTTTTTAAATGTTAGTTAAGATAAGAAGATCTTTCATTTGGATAGTTTAGTAGGTGTAGAATTATATACTTAAACTTGCGATGTCGTTGATGAGCACTGCATCTTTAAATTATTTGTTATGGACCGCAAGTTGACTGGATTGCGCTTAGTCGCGGCCTTCACCTTTGTACGTGAGCTACAAACTGTTGTTCGTTCTGGTGTCAACTGATCCTACCTGCTGACTCAAGTCACTTCGTATTGACGACAAAACGTCTGTTGCGGAGTGGGGGATCCCAATTGGGTGCGTGTGTGAGTGTTGCCGGGGGTGAGTGGGGTAGGGGGAAAACCGTCTATGTTTTCGAATTCTTCTTTCCACTTGCGTGGTGGACTTGGAGGTGGGAGTTGATTTTCGACGGGGTGGGTTTGCACATGTTTGTGACTTGTTAGCTTTTTAAAAAAAAAAATTATATATCCCTGAGCGGAAAAGTTTGTTTGAGGATTTTTGTTGGTTGTTTTATATTTTAAAAAACAAAAACAAAAATATTATTATTGTAGGGCATTACACGTTCTATACCTGACCAAGACAAATATGGAGTTGTTTCATTATTTTCCTTGGGTACATTTTATAATGCATGCCAAAATATTTTGGTAAATAAATGACCCACGTAAGAGTCATTCGCCTAATATAAATAAAAGAAAGAAAAGTTTTCTTTTTAAATATTTTTTCAAAATTGTTACATCTTCGTTACCATCTTTATTGCTCATCCAGTTCATCGTTTTGTCCTCAAATTCTCGTTGTCTTCCCCTCCCCACTTCACACTCTCTTTCACGCACACACATCCAAACACACACACACACACACGCACATGAATGTCGTTCAGTGACGTCAGGGATCGAGTTATGTGTGCAAAACAGCCTGAACCAAACTAGGACGGACATTCCTGACATTGACTACATCTCGCACTCCTGCCTACTAGCCACTGCTCCGATTTCTACGCCGATGACTATAGGAGGCCGTTTGGGTCAAAATGATTGTTAAGTTGATATCTTCACCATCATGATGCCATGTAATCAAACGGATTCTGCGATGGCTTATAGAACAAGGTACCACTTGTCGTGGAAATAAAGAGTCTGGCTTGTAGTTATTTTCATTTTTAATTTCTTTCATATATGTTTCTGACTTGATGTATTCACTTGTGACATAGCTTTATTAACTTGATAAGAATGTTAATTATTAATTTATCAAGCAAATTCAGGCCATGATAATATTTCACATTCGAATGGCTTTAACACACACACACACACACACACACACACACACACACACACACGCACACACACAAAGACATCCACTCAGTATTCATCATGTTTCTCTGTGTGACACCAACACCACCTTTAATATATTATTATTATTAATTAATTAATCATCCATAACTAATTACAAGTGAAGGGAATCTTAATTTGTGTTATTAATAATTCTCCAGCAGAAACCACCGGTCTCTCTCACTTGGCAGATATGTGAGCGCTGTAAATGTTTTCTCTCTTCTAAAGACAAACATTTACTGTCACACAGTATTTACGTAGGTGGAAAACGTTTTACTAAAGGAGAAGACAAATCCATTTCATCTATACTTAGGAAGCCCCCATCCACCCACTTTCTTCTGCAACATACGATTATCAATATTTGTAAGAAGGTCAATAAATTTTACAATATATTTATTAAATCAACAATCAAATACATCTATTAAAAGATTACTTGACATCGCTATTTCCTTGAAACCATGTTTAAATAATTTTAATACCTAAACAGTCTAAAATCCTAAAATACAATTCAACAGATTAGTATCAATATAAATCAAAGGATAGTTCTTATCAGAAAAGATAATGGAGTTATTAGAGATAAGCGATAATAGTTTCTGCATAACCTTGTATAGGCAAAGCCAAAATAGTCTTTTCACACACACTTTTTCATAACAAAGTCTCACATTTATTCATCACATTATTACTTTCAATTCCGTGTTTCCCTCTCACTTTGTAGAACACTGATTTGCTTTTTGAGGCTATCTGGCACTCTGCCATATTAGCTCCCTCAAGCAGAACAACAATTATAGTAATTTCTAATAACTTCCTTGTACCAGAAATTGCCTGATGTAGTCAGCATACTTTGCCACCAAACACCAATGGAGTGTTGTGTATTCCTTACACTTACACACTTCTTGCATCTTCCATGGTCATAGTGGTTTATAATCAGTAAACCACAAGATTCGGGCAAAACAATGAAAGACTGTTTGTTCCCAGTAAAATATAATCAGGGAACAAATGCTAAGTTTCCAGTTTATTCATCTTTAATTCCATTATCTCTTACACTCAGGTCTCAACTTACAATTTTCTGCAACAGTATTTATTAGCCCAATACACACAGACACAGCATAATAAATACCACATATTCAAGTATATTATATATTTTTGGCATTTTTATTTAATCCGAATATGTATTATGAATGTGTATTATGAATGTGTATTATGAATGTGTATTATGAATGTGTATTATGAATGTGTATTATGAATATGTATTATGAATGTGTGCAATCAGTCAGTTAACTCACCATTAAGCTAACAGCCACTTTTCATGACTGCACTTCTTGCAGCACCAAGTCAATTCAAGTGATTAGACAGATTTCTTTACTGCAGGTAAACCTTTTGATCTGAGGCAGGTCTTGTTTTTGTAAAATTTTAACCTTTAGATAATAAAAAAGACTACTCATCCAGTTGGAACTGGTTTGGTTTGCATCAACAATTTCTAGCATATTCTCAACTCTAGTTGTTTAGTCAAACTCTGATACTTACAATCATACTATGATAAGGAATGGCCAAGGTTGGGTCAGTTGACAATTTAACAATTTATATAATAATTAAGTCTAGAAATGGGGATGGGCAAATTTACTATTAAGTCTAGAAATGGGGATAGGCACAATTTACTTCGCCACACTCTGTAATCAGCTATGTCCCACTTCCATGAACTCTACCCGTACATACACACATATGGACTCTGTGATAGGATCAATGTCCCACTTCCATGAACGCTACCTGTACGTACACACGGGTAAGCTATGGACTCTGTGATAGGATCTTGTGTAATTGTATCTTCACGTCCCCAGGGCAAGCCGAAATCTATGTCTTTCAGTGCTTTCACCTTTGCCACTAGCCTTTCGAAGGGGAGATAATTATCGACGGCACCTGATGAGCACAAAGTCGACAAGGGCATTCACTGTCCTTGCAAAAGGCCCTCAGGAACTGTGAAGTTCTTGATGTGACGAAGTGTGTACTCTCTTCGGATGGGAAGGAAAGTAAAACAGTGTCAGAATAGTTGATTAGTAGTAGATTTGTCTCCCTTTCCTTTCGACTAGGCGTTCACCTCTGCGTTCCTTTGTCTTTTTTTAAGTCTTGCACGCATGCGCATATTTGCTCTAGTACACACTCGCATGCGCGCGCACAAGCCTTGCACTGATAACCAATCACGTAGCGTCTCTTTTGACTGCTTGATCTCTTGCGCAGATTTGCATTTCATTGAATCGATTTGTATGCATTTGAAATAATACTAATAACTATTTAATATACAAAATTACTGATGCCGTTTCGTATGAGTATCGAGTTCTTCCTATTCAAGTCATTCTGTTTGTTGTCTTTTTATTGTATTTCTATTAATTTATTGATTAGCTTGTTTGGCTGCTTACTTTAATTGACTTTTTGACTGACTCTATTATGCAAGTGTGTCAGTTGGACTGTTCATTTTCTTTCTTTTTTCAGTTGCATTTGATTAAGCAAGGTCAAGACATATTTAATAATAGTTAAATGATTTATTTACTTATATCAGTATTACAGAATTACATGATTGGGAAAAAAAGAATCACTCATTTTCGGGAGTTTTCTCATAAAACACGGTCGCACGGAGCAAAGAACAGCAACAAAAAGAGGCTGACCCTTTGTTATTTGAATATCGTGTCATCTTGCTAGTTGCTTTCCACACTATTAAGTTTTCAAGATTGCCACGCCCATGTCTACATTGTGCATGTGGTGACGTCACGTGCAAACAAAGTGGACATTTCTGCTCCATCTCCAGGTTTTTTCGATTTAAAAATAGAAAACTGTTGTAAGCGACCTGTTTTCAAAGTTTGATTATATCGTCGATCCTCAAGTTTGCTGCGTCATCTGCAGGGTTTGTTTACAAGTATTGGTATCTATATTTAGACATTGCGAAACAGGTGCGTCGTTTGTATCGGGAATGGCGTAATGGTGCTGAGTCAAAGGTAACACAGATAGTGATAATCTAACTTACGGCTTCTATTATAATAAATTCCTTTTACAGTTGCTAGTTAGTCTGCATTTAAGTGATGGGTTTCTCCTGGCTCATTAAGGCTGCTAATTTGTCAGCCGCTAAGTGATGGGTGTCTTCTGGTTCATTTCGGTTGCTAGATTGTCTGTCGTTAAGTGATGGGTGTCTCCTAGTTCATTACGATTGCTAGGTTTTTTTTATGCCATTAAAAGTGAGTGTGTCCTGGCTCATTAACTTTCAAGGAGACTCAGCTTAATAGTACATACAACCAGTTAACCAGAGATGGATTCCGGCGATGTAGCTTTTAAGTTTAGCTGGAAAGCGCTGTCGGCTGTGTCATTTCGCTAAATATTTGACTCTTGTCAGCCATTTTATCAAACTCGCACATACAATCTCATACACATATACTATCTCTTGGACTGACTTAGTTGCTAACTTCAGTGCCGTCTTAAGGCATGGGCACGCTGGGCAGTTGCCCGAGGGCCTCACGAGCATAGGGGCTCCATTCTAATCTAGATATGTTTTATTCCTTTGAGTGGTTGTGTACATAGGGGCCCCAGTGCACTGCTTTGCCCTTGGGCCTATAATGCTGTTAAGACGGCCCTGGCTAAAGTTAGAAAACAATGTATTGTCGCTTTGTTAACCCTATTACTGCATACACACACACAAACGCACGCACACGGAGTTAACCTTGGATTGGACTTCGCTGTGTAGACATCGCAATCAGTCACCGTGTGGCACTTGCAAAAGTTTTCGAGGATAAGTACATATTCATTTATTCTAACCCACATGCGCGCGCGCACGCACACACACACACACACACACACACACACACACACACACACACACACACACACACACACACCGCTTAATAGTTTATATATTTCCTGAGGTTTTCATTTAATGTCATGAATAGTGTTGCTGTTTCTATTTACAGTCGCATTTGCTGTTGTTTGAGGTATGCGACAGAGTGACATGTTGAGTCAGCAGAGGAGAAAGAGAAATTATGAATCAAGTCAATAAAACGTTCATGGAACGGAGGTGGGTATGGATGTGGGGGGTGTAGCATAAAAGGGTCAGTAAGTGAAAAGCGAGGTTGTGGGTTAAAGCTAATAAACGACACTAAGCCGCCATTGATACAGTAAGCAAAGGTCACGGGAGGTCACGAGTGACGCCAGTAAACGGCGCTTCTTCCCATTGTTACACTACTGAAAGGTCAGGGGAGGTTGAGACATAGCAGTTTCGTCTAGATATCCAAGTACAGGTGTACTTAATTAGTAGGAATTGACGATGTATCTGATGTGTCACTGTACGCTTGTTCTATTCCCCCTTCCCACTCCACCATGTTTTACAATTTGATTAGTGTATGACTTGTCCCACTACGTCCATGAAACTCGTTGGTTTGAGCTATCCTCAGGAGAAATGAAAGGAAGGCTGGAATTTTTCTTTCATATGAATGTGTGATTTTGAACATAATAAATAATAAAAAGCTAATTCTCATCGCAGTGAGTGAGGAAGGATGTAGTGATGGCTTGTAGATGTTGGCTTAGCCCGTATAAAGCAAGTCCAATCAATTGTGCACATCATAAAGCAAGTCCAATCAATTGTGCATCATAAAGCAAGTCCAATCCATTGTGCATCATAAAGCAAGTCCAACCAATTGTGCATCATAAAGCAAGTCCAACCAATTGTGCATCATAAAGCAAGTCCAATCAATTGTGCATCATAAAGGTGATATTGTACCGTGCAAGTCCAACCAATTGTGCATCATAAAGCAAGTCCAATCAATTGTGCATCATAAAGGTGATATTGTACCGTGATCACAATCTGTCACACAAGGATAAGACATAAATAACGAATAAGAAGACATTAATTCCATCTTCTTGTTACAATTCGCACAAACGGAATTCTAGAAGAATTCAGAAATTAAATCCCACTGGTTCCAATTTCGAAACTCCAGGTTATCATTAGGTCTAGAGATTGAACTTTAAGATAAGCAACAGCTCTGCTCAGAATACCAGACCTGAACCAAGGTGTTTCCTATGTGTGACGACAACGCCACCTAGTTATTGGTTATCATTATTATTATTTATACAGTCTTATTTCCTAACACATGATTCAACAAATAAGTATCAATATAAACCACAGGTTAATTCTTATCAGAGAACAGAAATTGAGTAATGAGATTATAGTGATAACAGCAATAATAGTTTGTACATAACCTTGTCTAGGCAAAGTGGCAATAGTCTTTTAATAGTCTTTGCACGCTTTCAATAAAAAATCTCAAGCTTATTGTTCCAAAGGAATTGTCAGTTTCATATCTTTCTCGTTGACATTATAGAAGAACACTGATGAGCTGCTATTCTCTCCAGGCTAATCTGACTGCTCTGCCATATTAGTTCCCTCAAGCAGAACAACTGTAGTAATTTCCAGCAACTTCTTTGTACCAGAAATTCCATGATGTAGTCATACTTTGCCACCATACATCAACAGTGCAGTGTATCCTTACACTTACATACTGGGGGTAGAATCTTCTCAAGTCTACCTTGTTCATAACAGATTATAAAATCAGTAAACCAGGAGATTCAGGTAAAACAAAAAGGGATGCTTCTTCCCCATAAAATATAATCAAGGAACAGACACTAAGTTTCCAGTTTATTCATCTCTAACTCCATTCTTTCTTACATTCAGGTTTCAACTTGCAGTTTTCTGCAACAATATTTATTAGCCTGATATTCTCATGCATCATAATAAATACAACATATCAGTCTTATGAACATATTGACTAGAAACAATATCAAGTGTTTAGCACACAACATAAGAGCATCTTAGTTCACAATTTGTAGAAATAAAAGTCTACTCATATAATACATCTCTAATAAAACACAAGTATAATATATCAGTGAATAGCAAAATGCATGAAATATTTCTAAGTCCATTCTCTGTCAATCAGTCAGTTAACTCACATTAAAGCTAACGGCCTCCTTTCATGACCCGACTTCTTGCCACACCAAACTCAAAATGGTTTCAGAATAGAATTCTTTACAGCAGGTGAACTTTTGATCTCAGCCCATTGGCTATTTTTTGTAAATCTTAACCATTGGGATAATAAAAAATACTCATCCACTTAAAACCAGTTTAAGTCTAGAACATTCTTTACACGAGTTTATTCCAACTTTGAGAATTAAAAATGTCAGCACAAGCAATGCCCAAGGTCGGGTCACTTTAGCATTTAACAATTTATATAACAATTAAATTTAGAAATATGGATATGCAAATTTACTCCGCCACACAAGGCAACATACAACACACGGTGATCCCAACTAACGTAAAGAACGATGTGTTCCCTAACATGACACGGCATTGATCTAAGCCCTAAGCCCTAAGGCATCACACAACACTCCACTGATTTCAAGGTCACGCAAAGAGAAGGGCGTTTTCAGTGTAACATGAAACGGCCTAGTTCCAAGGCTACACACACAAAGTGTGGTTCTACGTTAACTCACATAACAGGGTGATTCCAAAGTAAAACACTAAATGTTCAACTGTTTTTAGGTTTCTTGTGAAGGATACGAGAACTAACATCGATAGTAGAAGTAGTAATAATAATAATAATAATAATAATAATAATACAGATGCTGTTTACTTAAACATGAATAAAGACGCTGACTGTAATTATGTTACTTAATAGCGTTGCTGTTTCTCGGTTAAATACAGAACACATACAAAAATGTTACTTAATAGCGTTGCTGTTTCTCGGTTAAATACAGAACACATACGAATATGTTACTTAATAGCTGTGCTGCTTCGGTTTAGTAGAGAGTACATAGAACATTGCTATTTAAATCTAAATTGCAGTGCTCTCTCGGTTATACACCGAAAAAGATAGGTTAAGACTCGTATGAGTAATCATTGCTAACTGCAGTAGAGACATTGGTTTGTACGGAAAACGATATTTTATTTTACCTGACGTACTAGAACAGCAAATCTACGTCTCTAAACCCATTGCCACCCAGTAAAGGATAGTGATTGCACCCAAAACATCACACTGATCGGACTCTCGCATCAGCAACCGACAATAGAAAAGCAAGACCTCACTTAAATTGTTTCTGGTTAGTATACAAAAATTCGTTTAAAGGAAAAAAAACAAACACCAAAAATGCTGATTATGAAAGTGAAGAAACAACTATTGTACATTTGTGTCGGATATGTACACATGAAGTAAGTGTGTGACAACTTCTTCCGCGATTCACACATTTTGCAAGCAAATATTATCACGTTCGTGTGCGTTGCATTGCTTCACACATGAAAGTTATCAACATGCTGATGATTACACAAATCACCAGTCTGTAGATTACACTTATCAATATGCTAAAGATTTCGCACGTCAGACGATTTCCAGTGGGGCTTTCTAACACCTGCTGAAGACATGCTACAGAATCCGCACGTCAGACGATTTCAAGTGGGGCTTTCTTTCACCTACTGAAGACATGTTACAGATTAGGTATGTGGAGTGCGTTTGGCATTATCACCGTCGACCTTTCTACGAATATACGTTATCTATTATCTATTAAAATGTTACATTGTCAACATAAAAATAGTTGTTTTCGCTATCCTTTACAACAATCCACAACAACAACTACTACTACTCACGTAGTAATGTTGCAACAGTTGATCTGTTTGGACTATCCTTTAATAATAATTATGCAGTAATGTTGCAACAGTTGATCTGTTTGGACTATCCTTTAATAATAATTATGCAGTAATGTTGCAACAGTTGATCTGTTTGGACTATCCTTTAATAATAGTCATGCAGTAATGTTACAACAGTTGATCTGTTTGGACTATCCTTTGTTAATAATTATGCAGTATTGTTGCAACAGTTGATCTGTTTGGACTATCATTTAATAATAATCATGCAGTAATGTTGCAACAGTTGATCTGTTTGGACTATCCTTTGTTAATAATTATGCAGTAATGTTGCAACAGTTGATCTGTTTGGACTATCCTTTAATAATAATCATGCAGTAATGTTGCAACAGTTGATCTGTTTGGACTATCCTTTAATAATAATCATGCAGTAATGTTGCAACAGTTGATCTGTTTGGACCATCCTTTAATAATAATTATGCAGGAATATTGTAATAGTTGACCTGGGGGACTATTCTTCAATAATAATCATGCATTAAATAGTGCATTAGTTGCTTTGTTTGGGCTATCCTAAAATAATAATCATGCATTAGATTTTTCGATAATTGGCCTGTTGGCTATCTATAATTAGTGTTCAAGCATTCAGATTGTTTGGGCTATCTTGTAACATGCAAAGCCTGCTAACACATTTTACCAGTGTCAAAGGAGATCTGACTAATCGCAAACTCGCTGCAACATTTGAAGTACTAAGTGCAGTGTTCTGACGTCAGGAGTGCAAAATTTGAAGTACTAAGTGCAGTGTTCTGACGTCAATAGTGCAAAATTTGAAGTACTAAGTACAGTGTTCTGACGTCAGGAGTGCAAAATTTGAAGTACTAAGTGCAGTGTTCTGACGTCAGTAGTGCACTCATTGCAGACTGACCAGTAAAACAAATTGTCCACAACTCTCTACATTATTATTTTCGTTTTCATTGTTGGCGGTGCAATGACGCGTCCGTTATAGTGAAACCAGCAAAGTGCAGTTGATAATTTGTTAGTTTGGTTCTCCCAGTTTTGTTACTCTCTGCTGTCATTTTTAGCTAACGTTATACTTCGAATGGCTTTTTTCCCTGAGAGTTGTTGCACATGTCTTTGTTTAAAAGTCTATATAACTTGCTTATTATCTCATTTGTTTGTTTATTATTTTCGTTGCATGCTTATTGCTTTGCTTATACAACGATTTTGTCATCACTTATTGTTCCATGCAGATCCGTAGTGAATGAAATTAGATACATTTGTGCAACATACAACATTAGTTACATTTTTGTAGTATGCATACGACATTAGGTACATTTCTGTAGTATACAACATACATTTTATCAAATAGTGCTTTCTGCTAGTGGAAAAGAAGCTTTAAATACTCTCGCACAGTCTGTCTCTGTATTCCAACACACACACACAAACAAACAAACAAACAAACAAACTGTCTCACTACACACACACACACACAAACAAACAAACAAACAAACTGTCTCACTACAAACACACACACACAAACAAACAAACAAACTGTCTCACTACACACACACACACACACACACAAACAAACAAACTGTCTCACTACACACACACACACACACAAACAAACAAACAAACAAACTGTCTCACTACACACACACACAAACAAACAAACAAACAAACAAACTGTCTCACTACACACAAACAAACAAACAAACAAACTGTCTCACTACAAACACAAACAAACAAACAAACAAACAAACAAACTGTCTCACTACACACACACACAAACAAACAAACAAACTGTCTCACTACACCCACACACAAACAAACAAACAAACAAACAAACTGTCTCACTACACACACAAACAAACAAACAAACAAACAAACTGTCTCACTACACACACACACACACACACATACACACAAACATAAATACTCACACATTCAGTCATACATTTATACATATACAGACAGGAACATAATCTCTCTCGCTTTCTGTTACCAGAATCTGGATACAATTTATTAATTTATGATCGAGGGACACGCGATAGCGCACAAATAGGGCCCCTTGTTGTTCCTCTTCTTGTTGAGATTAAAAACCTCCCGTTGACCTCAGAACGTGTTTATTAGAGCTGCGAATCGGAGTTACTCAAAAAATACGCAACGAGTGGTGTGTGGTGGTATGTTATTGGCGTGAATCAAGAGACCGTGATTTCTGGTCCTTGACGAGTAGAAATTATCATAGGTAAAAATTGGATAGATAATGCATACCTTAGGCTCTACTAGGCTCAGAAGAGAGCCACGGGTCAAGGTCGAGAAAGACGCACGAGACAGGTTCCCAGCGTAGAAATTCGAGACAAGTCTGATGTCTAGAGAGATGAAACAGAGAGATAAAGAAATTCGAGACAAGTCTGATGTCAAAAGAGATGATTCAGAGAGATAAAGAAAGTAGAGAGAGAGAGAGTCTATGAATTGGAAAGAATGCAGAGTTCTGATGATAAAGAAGACTCACAAATGGCTACTATATTTACCAGTTCGGTTAGACGAGAGCCTTTTAGACCGAGAGTGAGAGAGACAAGACGCGTTAAAGCGCGCTTTAAAATGCTTATTCAGCGATATGCAAGAACCAAAGATATTTCTTGTACATAAATACCGAAAAGTGATTTTTTGCTTTAATTGTTTTCTAAACACTCCGCGTCCACCCTGAGAAGCGTTTCTACATAAACAAATAAACAACTTTAATGTTTTGCGGTTTGACTCTTAATCTACTAGTAAATCTAACTTCCACAGAGTCCAAATTCGTCTTGTGGTATTCATCTTTAGATTTGCCCTGTCTAGTCGTTTCTTTACAGAATGTCATTCTTAGCGCAGCTGGCCTGGCCGTTTTAAAGTGAGCGAGCCACCAATCACCACCACCCCCAAAAAAAGAAAATGCAGTATGACTATAACATTTACTTCAGTCTGAATTGAAGCAAAAAGTGCAGTATAACCATAAAATTTACCTCTTTCTCATCTGAGGCAAAAATGCAGCAAAAATTTGCATCATTCTGAATTGAAGCAAAAAGTGCAGTGTGACTGACCACAGAACTGCCTCATTCTGAGTGAGTGCAGTGTGACCACAAAAATTTCCTCGTTATAAAACTGAGGGAAAAGAAATGCAGTGTGATCGCAAAATTTGCCACATTGTGAACTTGTGAACTAAGGCAGAAAGTGCAGTATGACCACAAAATTTGTCTCCTTACGAACTGAAAACATTGCACCGCATAAATTATTAGAGATGTGACACAGGCACCTTTTTAATTTCCAGTTTTACATTTAAACTTTTTTTTTTAATTCATGACCTTGATTTCCTGGTTGTTGACGAAGAATTTGGAAAAAAACATTTTTTTTAAAAAGGGTGGGGGGAGATGGAAAACCGTCTGTTAAACGGTAACGAATTTATTAAAGCTTCTCCCCATACCTTTGTATCAATTCTTTTACGTTCAAAATATCGTGTGTATCAGTCTCTTTTACGTTCAAAATATCGTTGTATCAATCTCTTTTACGTTCAAAATATCGTGTGTATCAATCTCTTTTACGTTCAAAATATCGTGTGTATCAATCTCTTTTACGTTTAAAATATCGTGTGTATCAATCTCTTTTACGTTCAAAATATCGTGTGTATCAATCTCTTTTACGTTTAAAATATCGTGTGTATCAGTCTCTTTTACGTTCAAAATATCGTGTGTATCAATCTCTTTTACGTTCAAAATATCGTCTCAAGTTTCATATTATTTTTAGTATGCTTCTAAACGTGGGATGAGATTCGTTTAATTATTTGGTTCTAAACTAATTGAAATGCCACCATGAGAAAACAAAACAAAACGAAATAACAGGAAGTAAAAAAAACAAACAAAAAACCAGCCTATAGAAATGCACAAAGAACTGAGTATTTAATTTAAATAAAAGAAAAACATTGATTTGTGTGTTGGTGTGTGTTGTATATATTGAAAAGAAAACAATTGAGAGACAACCTTTTTTTTAAAAGTTTAATATTTGTTATTAATTTTAATGTATTTTTTCAGATAAACTCTATAATAATTTTCTATTAAGAAAGATAGACATTTTAAATTATTTGATTATTTAATTATTTGATTTTTAAAAAAAAATAATAACTTTTAATTGCCTTATAGCCTAGAGTTACTCATGATAGTTTTGACGTACAGAGTCACATATCGGAGCATTTTAAAGTATAGTGTTTCAACTCAATTTTTATGTACTCATTTACTTAATGAGATTCTGTGTTTTTCCCCTTTGGAAAAAATATAGCCTGTCATCCGCTTTTCACTTGCATATGTTTCCACTATGTAGTCTAATCTAAAACAATACCGTAAAAAAGCATGTGACTTTACATCCACAGCAACAAATCTCATACAGCGAAATAAACAGTACATGTAGCTAATAATGTCCTTGCTTACAACTCCCAGCGCTTTTGCTAGGGCTACTGCGCTTTTAAAGGTTAAAGTCGTGGTTTCGCGAGCCTGACACAGAGCACGTAGGCACTGACAAAGGCAAAGGGAGATAAGCCCTATCTAGCGCTTACTGAGTACTGACGCGTGTGGGCGATCATACATTGAAATCGCTTGTCCGCCCCGCGAGGTGCCCCGCTAAACAGTTGGGCAGCGCTACGTCTCTTTCTATCTAACCGGGATTAACGCTAGCAGCCGCACGCACTCTTAGGGGTCGTGTGCAAACTCGCGCACACTACGCACTACATTAACATCTGTACTTGTTGGTGGCGTGAAGGATGAAGCGGGTGGGGGAGCAGCACGTCATGTATGGAGATCAGTGGAGAGTGACAGTTTTAGTTGCATTAAAATTGCAGATACAAATGTAAATCTTCCAGTAATTGATTTCGATTATCTGAAAATAAAAGAAATGTGTATGTAGGGGGAGAAAAGTCTTTAATTAATGGGAGTCTTTAGCCTTTGACTGATAACGCTGGCATCACTTGTGTCCTTTTCAAGCGCGCACAGGCGACAGATTCATTGGAAAAGCCTTTCATGGCTCAGATCACTCTTTTTCACACACATGCACGTATAGTTTTATATTCAGTTTTAATTCATGTACCGCTGTTGATGGTAATTTTTTGTTGTTGCTGTTGTTTCAGATTTAAGAATATTCTCCGTCCTTTTCTTTTAAAAAAAAAAAAAAAGCCGATTATAGTTTAGTGAATGGTTAGTTTGTTGATACTACCCGTACAAAATAGTTTGTTGGGATGAAAAATTACCAGCCAGTCGAAAGCAGTTTCGTTCAGATATTCTCAGGGAAATCCTCTCTCATTTCTACAAGCTATTTATAGATTTCTGTCGTAGTTGATCAAGTTGTCACAATCTCTCTGCAAGCCGCAATTGAAACGTGCTAACATTATAAAATATGGTTGGAAAACTGTTTGGATCCCGTTCATTTATATTCCCACAGAAAGCTGAAGTGGACCTGTGGATTGTGGATTGTGGATTGTGGATTGGCGTTGAAACTAATGGCATCATGGCAATGTGACTGCCCGAGTTATTTCTTCTGCCGGTTAACCATTTTGAACTTTTCTATTTTCTCCATAATTTATAATTTTAGGGTCGTTGTTTACTGTTTACCTTATGCAACAGACTGCTATCCTCTGAAAGAGATTTGTTTTTCTTTACCCCAAAATTGACTTTGTCCTTAAACAAAACAGCAAAAGTTTTTCTTTGGTGGTGGTAGTTGCCGTAGCTTTCTCTCCATGCTTGAGTGGAGCCGCCTTTCGTTTTGGGAAGTTCTTGCACTGGAGGGACTTGGGTTGTCATTATTCTGGTGACCATTGGTGGGTCCCGATTACAATATGGCCTTGCTCAGCATGGCCCCAGAAAAAAAAGAGGGTGGGTGGGGCGTATCAGATAAGTTCTTCTTTGATTTGAGGCGTGTATAGTATCTGTCAGCATAAGTTCTAAAGACCCACAGTAACTCAAGAGTTGGCAAGTTTGTACACAACCTGTGTGGAATTATTTTTGAGCATCAACAATTCTTTATAGAACAAGGTACTCAAAAGAATTTGTAAGGCTCAATACTACAGATAGGGTACTTCATGTCAGTGTTTATATAACCATTAAGAAGAAACATTTTGTCAAAACGGCGCTCATGCTTTTAGCTCTCTGGTCGCAAAATCCATTGTTACATCCCTCGCCATAGCCCTCCACTGCAAGAGGCAGCGGTTTATCTCCCCTACCGGCAACTCACGCCGGTCTGCTTGTCAACAACGTCCGCCGTCATACTGAACTCCGTGTGTCGGGGGTTTGTGGGTGGAGGGAGCTTGGAATCATGGAGATGGGGCAGCGCAGCACGGAGGTGGGGGGGGGACGTTAATGTAGTGGAAGAGGACGACTGAGAGTGGGGTAAAGGGTGGAAAAGAACGAATGGGTGGTGGTAGTGAGGGAGCGGAAAAACGCTGTCCCTGGCAGAGTGCCAGAACATAGGCGCACCAAAAACTCGTCCCTGAAACTTTTGCCAAATAATTAACGTCGCTGATTTTTCCCTTCTCCACTGATTGTTCAGCGAGCGAGCCCCCTGTTTTTTCGGAGCAGCTGACTCGGGTCAGCGGGGTAACGCAGTGCAGTTGTGCCTGCCCTGGCCGTCTGTGCGTGCGCACAGCACAGTTCATGCGTCGTCAATAGTAGTAGACCTCAGTCTCTCCTACGCAACCAGTTTTCCACTTTTCCATTGTTGTCGCTCAAACGATGATACTCCTTTGTGCTTCTCTGTCAGACGTTTTGTAAAGCACTTTGGGAGGGTGGATGAATTTTTTATTAATATGGACAGTGTCGTAAGCAGATTTTCGCGACCTACTTCAGACGTAATTGTTGTGTACAATATATTTGCTAATTGTTGAGTGCGCTCACACTTCCCCCCCCCTCCACGATCCCTTCAACTTTTAAAAATGATGACGTCATACGATTCCTCAGAGCTACCACCCCAGTTAAGATCTGTGGACCGCTCGTGTCGTTGGGTGCAGTTTTGTTTTGACCTGAACGTATTATCCTGCTCCTCACATTGCGAATTTATTTCGGTGTATTTCTTTCTGTTTGTTTTCCATGTCGAAGATAGTATGTTACCATTTTATGTGTGAAGGGGGATTGATCATACTTTCCCTTTCTACCCACACCCGCAAATGATCTTTTTGGTGAGATCACGTCTTTTTTGTACCCGTTCAACATTTGTCCTTCAGAATGACGAAATCACTGCTCACCCCCCACCCTTTCTTTGTGTCCTTGATGGAAGTCACACACAAATGTATGACGTGTGACCGATTTTTTTTTTTTTTTAATGTGTGAATGGTGGTAGTGACTGAGCACACAAAATGGTGTCGAGTGCAAACTGCAGAGCTTAACTGTTTGTGCTTACAGTCTTAGTTCACTCCACACACTGCGCATGACATTATTGGAGATAAGTGGGGTTGGGGAAGGTATGTTGTAGTGGCATGAGCATTTATTGATATTGTTTTCAATAAGTTGGGGAAAGTCGTCTGGCACAGCCTGACCTTTCCTGGAGGTGTAGTAGGAAGCTCCCCCACGTCACATTTCTATTTTTAGAAAGACTTAGGGTTGTTTGATATTAGAAGCAGTCCGGAACATTTGGGATAGATTTAGGTGACAGTGTGTGAACGTAAACACTCTGTCCGAATTTAATCTTTGTATTTTTAGCGGAAGCCAGTGTTGAAGTGTGTTGTTTCAACTCCGTGATAAGACCATAATGCAATGCAATATTTTGTAAAAAACAAAACAAAACAAACAACGATATAGACAGACATAATATGTAAGTGTGTGGAGATGGGGGGGAGGAGGAGATAAATGTGTGTGTGTGTGTGTGCGCGCGTAGGTAGACAGGAGTAGGAATAAGTTTAGGTTAGATATTTGTAACAATTTTTTGCTTGATGATTTCTAATTGATTCAAAAGTCAGTTTATCACCTCTGCTGTTCCATTGCGTTGTTTTAAAAATAATAATATAAGTCGCTTATTAAGTCAATTGTCAGAGTTATACCAACGCATTTATATGTAGGTTTCATTATCTTCGTCGCCGTCATCCTTATCGTAGTTGTTATTAAGTTACTCCGTAAGAACACAGAATAATAATAGCGTATGGTAAACGTGCTTAATGTAACAATTTGTATGCACTTTGCACAAAGATATATTAACAAAGACCTATTATTTGTCACCATATTTGTCATTAATATCACACACGCATTTTTCTTTGTTCTTAAATTAAATTTAAACCCCTTTTTTTCTGGTTGAGGCCCAAAGCTGGCCAGTTTGATGCAGCTCTTCGTCATTTGTATGTCTTTGTGCTGTTCTGTATCAACATTCATTGTGGCCTTTGTGCTGTTCTGTATCAACATTCATTGTGGCCTTTGTGCTGTTCTGTATCAACATTCATTGTGGCCTTTGTGCTGTTCTGTATCAACATTCATTGTGGCCTTTGTGCTGTTCTGTATCAACATTCATTGTGGCCTTTGTGCTGTTCTGTATCAACATTCATTGTGGCCTTTGTGCTGTTCTGTATCAACATTCATTGTGGCCTTTGTGCTGTTCTGTATCAGCATTCATTGTGGCCTTTGTGCTGTTCTGTATCAACATTCATTGTGGCCTTTGTGCTGTTCTGTATCAACATTCATTGTGGCCTTTGTGCTGTTCTGTATCAACATTCATTGTGGCCTTTGTGCTGTTCTGTATCAACATTCTTTGTGGCATTGGTGCTGTTCCGTATTAACATTCATTGCTCATGAGTTTATTGTGTCACTTTGGACTTTATTACTGTAACTCTCCACTATGACTGGAGAGATGTGGGAATCATCTACTGAAGTATGTGTAAGTGTAAAGGAATACACTACACTCCTTTGATGTATTGTGACAAAGTACTCTGACTACATGAGTAATTTCAGGTATAAGGAAGTACTAGAATTGAGGGAGCTGGCACAGAGAAAAGAAAATGCGTAGGTTGTTTTTGAGAGAATGACAGTGTGTCAGTGTTTTCAATGTGGGTAGACAAAATGTGGAAATTGATGTGGACAATAAACTGTGACATTATTGCAAAAGTGCAAAGAAAATACAATTGTAGCTTTGTCTATACAAGGTTATGAAAACACTATTATCGCTTATCTTTAATAACTATATTCTGTTCTCTGATAAGAACTATCCTGTGTTTTGTATTGAATTGTTGAATTGTAATTTTGAGATATAAAACTGTGCAGTATAGAAATTATTTGAATATGGTTTCCTGGAAATAATTAATGTCAAGTATATTTCATTGTATTTCTCATATATATGTCTGATTGTTGATTTAATAAATTTATTGACCTTCTTACTCATACTGATAACCTTGTGTTGAAGAAAGTGGGTAGATGGGGGCTCGTTAAATATAGATTAAAGATGGATTTGTCTTTTCCTTTTGTAAGACGTTTTCCACCTATCAAAGACTGTGTGACTAAAAATGTTTATCTTTAATGTTGAGGAAGAGAGAAACCATTTACAGCACCTATATATCCGCCAAGTGAGAGAGACGAGTGGTGTCTGCTGGAGGATCATTTATAACATAAATTAAGATTCTCATCACTTGCAATTAGTTTTGGATGATTAATTAATTATTAATAATAATATCCATTATCTAACTGGCGTTGGAGTCATACAGTATAATTATATTTAAGCGTGGTCTAGTTGGTGTCACTGGCATTAAGTGTGACCCCATTGGCTTTTGACACACCTCTCTGTGGATAGATAGATTCAATTCATATTTCTCAGAACTCAGTGGTTGGTGGTCAAAAGATTGGCGTTTCAAACGCTGCAGATCTGCAAGAATTTTTCTGCCATTCCGTTGACCTGGAAACGAATCGTTGTTTTTGAGGTGCATGCTGGGATGCTGGCAAATTCCATTGATCTGTTTGTCAGTTTGTCATTCTGTCCATCCAGCAAGAGTTGTAGGTGGGAGGTAAGGGAAAACCGATGCAATGATATAATTGATCAAGCACAATACCCATTCATCCTGGCATGAGTGACAATGCCGGGAATATCAGCGCGCGATGGCAAAGTGCAAGCTCAGGCTAGCCGAATCTGCGTTTTCTGTCAGTTTTTGTTTGCCCAGACCTAAAAGTCTCCGGTCTTTATTTAGAAAATTAGACAAATAAAAGTGTAATAGAAAATAAAATGTAATAAAGACAAAGAAGAGAACGAAAGTAGGAAAGAAGATACAGGTTAAAAGCTGGAGAGAAAAGAGCTGAGGAATAGTGCTTTAGTAACAAACAGTTCTGACGAAAACGACTAAGCAATTGAGTGTATGTCAGTATTTTATGACGTTCTTGTCCATTGTCAATGACCAGCAGATGCTGCAAAGATGATATCACGGGTGGCCGATGGATGATAGTTGATATTTAAAAATAAAAAGCAACTAAAGTACAAACTTTTAAACACAAGGGAGATAACTCTATGTGCAGCTCGGGGAACCTGTTTCACTTGTGGATTTCGTTTTTGTGTGTACTTTTTTTAAACTGACAACGCTCCACGAATTGAAGAGCGCACTTTGAAGTAAAAGGTTTGTTGTTTTTTTTTTAAAAAAGAAAAAAGTAAGGAGATTGGACGGGAAGGGTGGTGGGACATGCAGAGAACTGTCAATTGGAGAGATACACAGCAACCTGTCTGACTTACTACACCGTGTCGTGCGGAAAACTGTTCGACAACGTTGGCTATCAAAGCGCTTTAGGCGCGCAGCTCGCTGGTCGTTTATCTCTCAGTAGTAGCACAGTTGATCTGCTTGAGTAGGGATCGTTGACTTGGGCGGAAAATGGAATCATGAAACTTGAGAGGGTTTTTAAATTAAAAAAAAAAAATTAAAAGTTTTGCTATTTGGTTGATTTGTTTAAATGTCATTTATACAGTTTACTTGAAGATTTGTTACTAAACATTATTTTGTATGCACACTTTCTAAAATGACTGAATAAATTATCATACGAAGGGGCATTGAGTTTTTAAAAAAAATAATAATAACAAACGTACTATATACGATTGTATATATATATGAACTACCATGTTTGTCTGGGCCGTTTCTTAAAAACAAAAATCCTCTAAGCGCTTACATTTTACAATGGCCGGCCAAGCTCAGTATTCATAATCGTATAAAAGGATCAAGTTGCGAGAAGAAAAATAAAATCCCTACTGAACCTAAGCTCGAACCCTTGATACTTTGTTTCTTTTGCCTCTTTACCTCACAGCTGTCCAGTCCCCTAGACTCAGTGCGTTTGTTTAGTAGTACCCCTTGGGAGGATAAAATAAACAAATCAATTAAAGTATTTGCGTGCAGTGGGTGAAAATCAGAGAGGAGAGAGGTGCACGCTGACCTCTCACTCAGTGCCAAGGCGCCTCGCGAGTCACCAATCTTACTCTTTTCCTTTCCCCTGTTAGGTGGGATCCCCGGTGTCGCCTTCTTGTGTGCTGCATGGCACATCCTTGATCCTCCCAGCTTGCCGCTGTCTACTGTAACCTAGATGTTCAATGTGTGCGTGCGTGTGGGACCTAGGGGTGGAGCAGTCAAATCGGTGATAAGGGTTTCTTTGAGAGCCGCTCGTCCTCGTCAACTGCGGTATTTACTTGGGTTTCCGAAGGAACGTTTGTTGTTGGCGGGACCAGTGAGAAGAGTGACTGACTCACGTTTGGTGAGAGAGAGAGAGAGAGAGAGAGAGAGAGAGAGAGAGAGAGTGCTTGTGTGTTTGAGAGAGAAGTTAAGTTTTAAATAGCCAACCAGTTACCATCTTGCAGTGTGACACCGTTCAATGACAGAAGAGGCTTACAACAAGTTAGACTTGTGAATCTCGCACTGCCTTTGTTTCTTCATTGTGAAATAGCATAGTGCTTGTTGATTGATTGGTCTAGATTTAGTGAACAGGAATCCACACTATATATTTTTGTAAAAAACCACACATTTCACGTGAGATCAGTTTTTCTAAACGTCGTTGCAGAATTAAAGTAGACAATAACTCGTATAGATTTGTTATTTTATCGCTAAATCTAAAGTTGAATAGAGCAGGCACGGCACTCCATGCAGGACTGTCATGTTTAATACAACAACAAGAAAAAAAAAAGAGGGGAGGGGGGCTGCATAAGTCATATCGAAGGACAAAAGTTATATGTACTTGGAAAGTATTATTCGAGGCATTTATTTTTTCAAAGTGGTAAGTTATTAACAACACACACCAAAAAACAAACAAAACAACTAGCAGAACCAAGAACAAGTAAAAGAGGAAAGTAAAGTTAGTGAAAAGATAATTCTAAATAAAAAGAGATTTAGAGTATGGGTGGGTTTTTTTTTTTAATTACTTGCTGCGAATCCTAATCGTAACTCATACCTGTCTTTTCTTTAAAAAAAAAAAAAAGAACTAATCAACCAATCTCTAAAAATCATAACCCTACCTTTTCTCTAAAAATAAATAAAAACACAACAGTAAAACCCACCACTACAGTGGAGTATGGAGCTGTTGGGTGTTCCGTCCACGTGACACTGAATAAAAAACAAAACCACCAAGGCCTTTGCCGAATTAACGAATGGGTGGCTATATACTCTGTACCGAGACTTTGTCCATGACTTTCCCCATACACCACCACCCCGCTTGAACTTAACATTAATGGGCAGCAGGCGGTTCTTTGAGGGTTGTCTAGAGTCGTACCTTAAACTTGACATGGCGCGTGTTTTCTCTCTCTCCCTGTTGTCCGCTAGCGCTTTGTGTTCATTGGTAAATGAGGTGAAATTTCAGAAGCACGTCTTTCAGTCGCTTCTATTACACTATCCACTGGGATCGTGACTTTGAGATTTGCCTGTCTATAAACGGAATAACCAACGTTATTGATTTAGTTTATTTGTACGTTTGTCACGAATTCTTCACTAGGTCTTTAGTGCTTTCTTGTGTGTTACTGTCATATCACTAGCCGATAATTTATTTTTTAGGTTTGAAATATAAAATAATTTAACCGGAATAGTACGAATGGTTTAACCGGTGTGTGTGTGTGTGTGTGTGTGTGTGTGTGTGTGTGTGTGTGTGTGTGTGTGTGTGTGTGTGTGTTTGTGTGTTTTCAAACGTCATTACTGTTGGTACCTGAACATGTTTGGGTTGATTACAAATTTTCCCAACTCAAGGTAGAAACCGATTTCCAAGAGGACCCCTCCGAGAAAAAATGTGTACGAGTCATAATTATAAATTATTGATAAAATAGAATGAAGGGGCGTTAAGCTACGAAACTTGTGTGAGTAATCTCACTTAAGGTTGCTGTATGATATTGCATGTAGTTAAGCGAAGCAAACTTTAGTATCGCCCTACAAGTTTTAAAATCAATATACTATTACACACCTTCAAGAGAAAATGCCTAGGAAAATAAAAATAAATATATAATTATAGACTGCTTCACCTTATTCATAATACATTCTTATAATTTACATGCATGTTTTGTAATAGAACGCAGCATACTTTGTTATAGAACCATATTCTTCTTCTGCTTATTACATCATCATCGTCGTCGTCAGCTCATATTGTTGTAGCCACGTTGGTGTTATTAACTTCTAAAACAGCCACAATTTAAAGATACAAGCATCACTTAAACTAAGCACTTAGACCTGCCAGTATGTAAGCAGTCAAGGTCGTTCATTCATGTACTTGGAGCACTTAAGTAATTTGCCAGGGAGACATTTATACTGGACATCGGTTGACCAGTAAGCGCAGTAATGCCTTTAAAAAAAATATGTTTACTTATTTTCTTTGCATTTATTTGGTGTTGTATTTTCTGGCATTGAGTTGTTCATCTGTTTTCTGGCAATCGTTTATTTATCTATTTTCTGGCATTTATTTGTTTATCCATTCTCTTGTATTTGTTTATTTTAAACAAAAGCTATAGTTATAAGTCTACAAACTTTAGTTTTGGGAAACTGTAGTGCATTTTTACAAACATTTTAAACAGCGGACTTTACATAGATTTACATTTCCATTTACAAGAGATTTTACGTCACTTATTATGAGTTAATGTAAAAGTACTTTGAGGTAAAGTCAGGCAAAATTTGACAGCTATATACTATCTCCTGTGGGCCAGTAGTAAATAAATCCTAAATCAATACAGCCGACTGCCAGGGGAAAGAATATTATTGTTAACGATGCGACTTGGCGTGAGATCGGTTGAGACAGCTTGCTTTGTCATGCGCCCGAGATTTCAAACTAACACTTCCGGCGGTCTTCTTTTCACTGGATTATTGGTATCGCTAATTTTCTTGATGACAGGAATACAAGCATTTCCCTCCCAGTTCATGCATAAACAGTTTGTTGTTTGCTACTTTACGCATTTCACACGCAGCAGTGACATTAACTACACCCATGGCAAATCTAAGAGTCGATAATTGTGGCCTGCACATTTCTCTCCCTTGTTTTTGAAGTTGTAATGCGATAGAGTTGTGGAGGCCACGGACAGTTGATAACAATACTAACTTTTTAATGTGAACGCGTCGTAGTTCGCGAGCTTGTTCAACTGTTTCATACTTGTTGATTTTGTGTGTGTATGGAAAGATACATGATTCTGGATATAGAGCTCATTAGGATTTGAAACCCAACCCATTGATTGAATTGAATTTTTGTTTACCGCATTCGATGATTTTGGTGAAGGTTTTCGTACCGCTAGGACTTGCTTTCAGATTACTTTAGACAAGTGTATTTCCCCGTTTCAAGTGTTGTTTGAAGTGCATTTCCGGTTTCACATGATTTTTCTTGATTGCCTTTACTATTTCAAGTTTCTTGAAATGCATTTCGAGTTCTGGATGGCTGACAAATGCATTTCCAGAAACGTTCCTCTTATCTTGAGAAGTTTCAGATGACCTAAAACAAGTGCGTTTTGTGTGTAACACACACACACACACACACACACACACACACACACACACACACACACACACACACACACACACACACACACACACTCTCACTCACATGCACTCAGTCTTCAAGTTTTTGGTGATATTTGGTTGTTATTTTAATATCATTATTTAGATGATGATAATTGCATTTCTTAATAGACTGACCTTTTTTCTTCCTTGAGTAAATGTATAAAGTTGTAAACACTGATTTCGGCCATAAGTGGACAAATTGACGATAGGGGAGGAAGAATAGTTGACATTCGTCAGTTTTCAACAGTCTTTTAAAAGTTACATCTATACGTGCATTACCATTGTACTCCTACCAAAACGAGTATTCTCCCCGGATTAGTATCACCATTAGCAATACTTTGCGCCCCCCTGGAGCCATTTTTCTTCAGAAGGCCTTGACCCCGAAATTTATATAATCATGAAATTTATCTAGAGGAAAAGAAATAAATGAAAAATATTAGAAGACAGCACACTGCATAACTACGCGTCTTTTTAAGCCCACCCCCACCCCGACTTAATGACACGGAGCTGTAGCAATATCCACCCCCACCCCCACCCTGTCGGGCGTCCGATCTGTCTGTAGGAGTCTGCGTAGTATTTATTGGCGTGTGAAGCGTGCCCTTTCACGCGACGTGGCCCGCGCCGTTATCAGTCGTACCATTTAGTCACCCTGGCTTGACAAGTGCTTGGAGCGGATTTGTGACAGTTACTACCTACGTCTTAAGATCTCTTGCTGCTTGAGCGTCGCTACGCAGGCATGCGCGCCCAGGTTTTGTCGAGTTCTCAAGGGGAGATAACGGGACTTGGACCACTCGGTGGCCGCCGTAAAATCGAGACTTCATCCACACCACCACTTTTCATCATACAGTTTGCGTCTTCGACCGTCTACTGTTTTCTCTCTTCATCTTCAGACTTTCTCTAGACACCCGTCTGCGAAATCACCGCACGTTGGAAGCGAACTTAAATGTAAAAACACTGACAGACCAGAAGTGCATGAAGCTCCCACACGCACACTTACACGCACACTCCCACGCACTCACATATACACGCCTATAATGTGCATTTGAGACTGGACATTTCAGTGATTTCAAATACTTGGTGAATTTGTAGAAATTAAAATTTATGTGGACAGTTCCAATGGCAGTTGTACTAACTCTCTATCTGTCTGTCTATCTGTCTATCTATCTGTCTGTCTATCAGGCTAGCTAGTTGTCTACCTATTTGTTCATCACTACTTTTGCCTCTCATGTCTGACCGTTTGTCTGTCTGTCTGTACAATCTTTTCTATATTCAGTTATTCACATTCCACCAATTGACTACCGTCCTGCCAGCACTACTGCTAGAGTGCCATAAAGTTTGGTAGTAAAACAAAATTGAGTGGCGAATTTCAACCCACGAGACACACAACAAACACCGTAATCAATAATCGAATATCGATCTTACAGACTCTTTCAGAAAGGAAAGAAAGTGATTCAGCGATCAATATTTGCACTCCACGTAATTTCTAGCTTGTAAGCGGTGTTTAGATTCGCTTGACGCTGACGGGTGTTGTGTCCCTTGAAATGCATTTCTCTTAGAAAACGTGCACAGCTAAATTATCTATGAACACTAGAAGAACAAGTTGTAAATGAGAACAGGAGACTCTAGAGAGCTAGAGTTATGTTAAGAGCAATACTGTTGTTAGGGAGAGAGCAATACTGTTGTTAGGGAGACATTCTACAAGAAGAAAGCGGGGGGGGGGGGGGATGAATTATGAGTGCTTTAGACTTTAGTTGCACACGAAATTTCAAAATATTATTTATAGGTAGATTTTAAAATGCCCAGGGAGTTAATTGTCTGGAAACTGGACAAAACAGTTATTAATGAATGAACAGTAATTAAATGAAATGAAAGAAGGAGAGATTAATACATATGTATTGTAGACTTGAGTTTTGTTGCTTACTTTGTACACAAGTCTTAAAATTTCTGGAACTTTGTGACGAAGTAGAGCTGGTGCGACTTCAACTCCTTACACATTACACACTACACATTACTCACGACACATTACATACTACCAACACCACAAAACACTCACACTACACGTCACACACTATGCACAGAAATCACACACCAAAAAACAGCACACACGGTACACTACACACCACACAGTGTGCACAAAACAAACACACTACATATCACTCACGGCATATTACACACTACACAAACACACTACACACCACTCATGGTATATCACACACAACACAACACAAATACACTAAACACCAAACATGGCATGTTGCACACTACACGCCACACAATACACACAACACAATATACCACATAAACACACTGCACACCATTCGAGGCGTATTACACGTTGAAAAAACACCACACGACATACTGCACACTGCACACCACTCATAGCATATTATACAACATAGACACTAGACACGGCATACAACACATCACACTCTACACACAACATAAAAGCATCACACACTAAACAAAACACGGCATACTGCACACTACATACTACACAAACACACCATGTGTACACAATATTTACCACTCGTGACATATTACACACAACACAAACACAAGACATACTACACGGCATACTTCACACTACACAAACATCACATACGGCATATTACACAGAAAAAACACACAACATAAGCTCACTACATAGCACGCACTACACAACACAAACACACACTGCACATCACTCACGGCATATTACATAACACTAACACCACACACCACATCACAGACGGCCTACTGCACACTACACACCACACACTATGCACACCATAAACACACCGCTTATACAAAAAGCACATACCACACACGATATACTGCACACCACACATTACACAAACATACTACATAAACACACACGGCAAACTACACACAGCACATTACACAAACATACTACATCAGCAAACACGGCAAACTACACACTGCACATTACACAAACACTAAGCGCCGCTCACTGAATACTACACACCACACTGTGCACACCTCCGCCTGTTTCACTTGCTTTATAGTTTGCTTCGTTGATTTGAAAGTAGAAAGCAAATCAATTTTTGTAAGCTGTTCATTCTGGTTGGCTCGTGAATTATTGCTCTTATGGCGTTGTGTGTGCACTTAAAAAGATACAACAACCAAACAATAGTTTATCCAAATATTACCCCCGAAGATTTATGTAAAATAAAATGTTTTCAAAACACTTAGTCATAGATTTCTTAGTCGTAATGTTGTACATGTCATTTGCAAAAAAATCACAAAACTTTTTGTACAAAAGAAATGAAAGTGGTGACGTGTGTGTTCGTATTCATGTTACGTACACTAGGGCTAGAAGAAGGTCATTAATCTTGATTTTCAAATCAAATACAGTTGTACTTCTACAAGATCCCTATAACTTTGCATTTGTATAATGAACAACTATTAAAGTAATAGTTTTCCCTCAGCAGTAGTACATAACAGTTAACTGCTAATATCTCATTCATTTACTAGTATCAGCTATTCTCTATTCTCGACTCCACAGTAGTTTGGAGCGTTGTTGTCTATTTAAGACTTGACTCCACAGTAGTTTGGAGCGTTGTTGTCTATTTAAGACTTGACTCCACAGTAGTTTGGAGCGTTGTTGTCTATTTAAGACTTGACTCCACAGTAGTTTGGAGCGTTGTTGTCTATTTAAGACTTGACTCCACAGTAGTTTGGAGCGTTGTTGTCTATTTAAGACTTGACTCCACTGTAATTTCGAGCGATGATTCAATTCTCAGTATTCATTGCCCAATAGAACTAGTTGTTGTCTATTTAAGACTCCACTCCACAGTCATTTGGAGCATCAAATCCGGACTCAGCATTCCCTGCCCCATAGAAAACGACGCCCTGGAAGGTGACGATTACGATTACTGTCAAGAACTTCCGTCAACTTTGAACTGACTGAGACGCGCTCAGCACCCCCCCCCCCCTTATTGATAATCAGATCACAGAACTACAAATCTTCAAATTCCCCAAACCTTGAATTATGTTTAAGATGAGGGTTAAGCTATTTTCAGATAGCAGCATGCTTCTTATAGCTCTAACTGCATTAAATTTCGCCCATTTAGGACTAGTCACTATAGACAGCAGTATGACTATGGATTTAATATAGTTCATTTAGGACTAGTCACTATAGACAACATAATTCTTGTTTCATACTGTATTTTTTTTTCTTTCAGTAGGACTTGTAACTGCAGATAGCAACACACTTGTTATGTTTTTTCTAACTGCATTCTATTTTTTCATTAATCCATGATAGTTACAGCTAGAAACACTTGACAAATTTTCCTGTGCGATTAAAAAAAAAATCATTATAATAGGTGAATTGTCACTTTATGATTATAATCATCAACATTAGTGTTCAAATATTCACCTAGGAATGCTCTTTTACATTTATAGAAACTCCTTATAATTCACTACGGTGATGATCATTACAGATTTACTTACCAACACAAAATGGATAATGTGACCCCTACCCCAACAAACACACCTTCACACACGCACGCAAATAATTATCTGCAGTAGAATAATATTCAAATATTCCAAGTACACATTCTTCAATATTTATTGAGCAGTTTAAAAAATCGCGATGCTCCTAAGTGGACATCGCGATGGTGTCCCTCCACCACAACTTTCCCAGACCACTGTAGACTGTTCATCCCAGACCACTGTAGACCGTTCATCCCAGATCACTGTAGACTGTTCATCCCAGATCACTGTAGACCGTTCATCCCAGACCACTGTAGACTGTTCATCCCAGATCACTGTAGACTGTTCATCCCAGATCACTGTAGACTGTTCATCCCAGACCACTGTAGACCGTTCATCCCAGACCACTGTAGACCGTTCATCCCAGACCACTGTAGACCGTTCATCCCAGACCACTGTAGACTGTTCATCCCAGGCCACTGCAGACCGTTCATCCCAGATCACTGTAGACCGTTCATCCCAGACCACTGTAGACTGTTCATCCCAGATCACTGTAGACCGTTCATCCCAGACCACTGTAGACTGTTCATGACGACACTCGTCTTCAGATGTGCGATTTCTTGCAAACTCCTTCATGAAATTTTTGTTCCTTGTTTCCACTTGATCCACTTCAAGAGATGACGTTATAAATATCGTGAACATGCCTGACCTGTTACTTAACTTTAATTAGCACCAAGGCAGATTTTCAATGACGATTGTAAGTCCCCGGTCACCCGCCGTTATATTTCTGTCTTGGTCCATTCACTGTTAACCCTTTAGCCTCCACTCCTTCTTTCCCTGTTTTAATGCACACAAGTAAATTGATGCAGCATCAACAAGTGTTAATTTAATAGCGAACTTGCTTTGTGAGTTCGCCATTACAGTAAAGGTATATAGATATGACAGGTGAATAAACGGATAGATACATAGATAGATAGATAGATAGATAGATAAAAGCTCTTTTAATTGAAAGAACGTCAGTATTGAAAATACGAAATCAGTTATTTAAGTAGTTGAAACAGTTTTTAAGTAACATATACTAAGTGCCAGATATTTTACAGTGGAATATACCTAAATTTAAATTTAATTTACATCATTATTCTTAATGCCTGCAGTACCTTTCAGTGAAAATGTTACTGTGCATTTTAAGAAATGTTTGAGATATCGGTTGGCTTTGTTTATTTTTTAAACAGAATATAAATTATTGAGTTAATGTATTTGCAATTACAAAATTACGACTATTAATAAACTGTTGATACATTACGACTATTATTAATAAACTTTTGATAGTTATTTAACTTTAGCATTTACTTATTTTATTTCTTTTAAGACACACGTGATTTACTTTGAAGCGTCATATTAGATAAAACTATCATTTTTTACCTTGTGTTTGAGAGGATTTATCATCCGACTGGGAGTTGTGTACGTGAATAGCAGTGACGGTGTGTCTGTGTGTGTGTGTGTGTGTGTGCGTGTGTGCGTGCGTGCATTCCTGACTACCGATATGAGTTTGAGAGCTAGTAAGAGCAGATAGGAACTTATTTCTCTCTGTCTTTACGAACTCGAAACCAAGCAACCATCTCTCCCCAGGTGGGCGGGTCAAAAGAAAGGTCGGAAGGCTATTGGAGACAGCATCACCGAGAAGGACGCCCGCAAACACATGTTCCTGATCATAGGAGGTTGTATAAGGAATGATTATAATAAGAAAAGTGGGGGAGGGAGAATTAGATACCTACAAAACAGCGAGCATTTAAATCGTGTACTGCTATAAAATAAAAAAGAAGAAGTTATTTTAAAAATTTCTTTTGTAACGCAGTTTTTAGTAATATTGTTTTTCACTTTATTCTATGCAGATCGCGCGCTGGTTTTGTTTATAGCTGCTATGCGCTTTGTTTTTCTCAGAAAACTTTTTCTGTGATTATTAAATTTATTGGGGGGAAGTCGAGGGAACGGTGTGTGTCTAAGCATGCATGCGTATGTGCTTGGAGGTTGGGCTGTATTTCATAATTTATTTTATACGTAAACGTGAACATCTGAACTGGATATGGCATCTGCGCATGGAAAGAAACACATTACAATTTAATCCTGTTCTCCAAACATATTTAACGCCCAGGCAACAGCACACGTGACGAGCTGCGTCAGGGAGGAAAGCCACAGGTCACAAAACGCATGCACGAGGTGGGGAAAGTGGGTTGAGAGCTTAAAAGGTCAAAGTGCACGCCTTGGAAGTTTCGTAGTTTCTCGTTGTGTTTGCCGGTCAGTTCAGCTCCACTCCATACTTTCCCGACTGCGAAATGACGGACAGAGTAGAAACAAAAGTGAGAACAAGAACAAAATGTTTTCATGCGCTCTTCGAGTACGCAGAGAGGATTTAATTTGAAACTGAGAGTAAAGGCACTTTGATCTCAAGGGAAAGAATTCTCGAGCGAGATCTCGGCGGCGGAAAGAAGGGGGGGGGGGAACGACCCGTGTTTCATTTTTGGTTCTAATAGTATGTAGAGAACCGAGATATCCAGTTTACTGTGTATCGCGTTGTGTGGGTTCCTTTTTACTTTTTTTTTCCCCCGGGAAGTTTGCAGGTGTGCTTTGCCTCCCTTACACCCCCCCCTCTCTCTCTCTCTCGGTAAAAGTTGATTTATAGCGGTGGAACTTGTGAGCTTATACCTTGCCCAGTCTCTCGTCGAAGGAATGCCATTCGGAGAGCTGGTGGAGGAAGTGCTGCAGTCTCACTTAGCAAGTTAGCATGAGACACTGCATGGTTACAACACTCAATAACGGACTGATCCGTTCTTGTCTGCCTTGAGTTCTCTTAACGGAAACTTGCTTTAGCAGCTCAGCGGGAAACGCTTCACATTTGTAAACGACTTTTCGTGTGAAATGGTTCTTCATTTTCCCTTAATTAAGACGGCCAGCATGTGAAACGTTCCCCATATTTTCGTCAGTTTTAGCTTTTGTGTAGCATGTTTGTTGTGGTACTTTGGCATAAAGCGTAATACATATAGTATTACTGTTGTAGGTTGTCATTAAATATAGGTAACATAATATATATATTTGGCATAAAATACACGTAATATAATAATGTAATATAGTTATAGTATTTCCATAGTGCTTTGGCATAAAGTACAGGTAGCATAATACATTTAGTATTTCTGGAAATATGTTTTCAGATGACCAGAATGTGGTTTTAACTTAAACGTGTCGCCATTACGTCTCCAACCTCCCAGGCGGGATTTTAGAGAACATTCGGGCACTACCAGCTGCTCGCGTCGGCACTAACAGACAAGGGAGAAAACCATTCACATACTTTTTTTTGCCCTGTGAACCCCACCCTAACTTATCCCACCTTCCTGTACGTCAAACGTTCCCATTGGTCCTGCGAACAGAGTAGCCGGCAAGCGGTAGGTGTATGATGAATATGTAAGCTTTTGAGACATGAATTGGGGGTTCGAATCCTCGTGGGGGAAAGAATGACCGGTACCATTCACTGTATACATGTAGCGCACGAACAATAAGGTAAAATCAGTGTGCTGCAAGCAGTGAGCATTATGGTATGTAGTGGCATTGGAGTTCCTTCCCCTCCCCCTCCTCCCCGAACGAGTAGAACCGCAAGAAGATAATTGACATTCAGGATCAGTTGAAGTCGTCCCTGTGGTGTGGAACCTAAATAAAAATAGTTGAACAGATCCAGTACAGTTCAGGTCATCTGTATGGGGTAGAATCTGAAGCAGCTAGGATAGATATACAGAATACAGTTGATGTCATGTCTATGGTGTGGAACCGCAAGAAATAAATAGTAACATAGATCCGGTGCAATTGAGGTCATCCCTGTACAATAGAACCTCCAAAAATAAATAGTGAAATAGATCTAGTGGCACCTAGGGACAGGGAAAGGCACTCCCTTCTGGTTATGTATAATTTTTTGTGTAATACAATTTCACTTGAAGATTGTGTGCACTAATGCTTAATCCCCTAACTCAGACATTAATTTTCCTAATTCGTGGCATGCAGACCTGCGTTTCTTGTCTCAGATTAAAATCCATTTATATGCGCGTGCGACTGTCTACGAAATCAACAAAAGCAGGATAAGGATTTGACACTACTGGAGAGAGAGAGAGAGAGAGAGAGAGAGAGAGAGAGAGAGAGAGAGAGAGAGAGAGAGAGAGAGAGAGAGAGAGAGAGAGAGAGAGAGAGCATTCTTTTAAGCATGCAATTCTATTTTTTTTCTAAATTCTTGTTCCTAATTTTTACTTGATAAATTGCTTTGTTTGAGAATTAAAAACAAAAACAAAGCCCAGCGAACTTGTTTCCATTGTGACGTGGACTGCTTTCAGTAGCAACCTCCGGAGCTGGCTTGGCATGGCCGTTGGAGATGATGGGTGGGTGGGGAGGAAACTGCAGGCCTACTCTGAATTCATCTGACACGTGGAATGAATTTCTGGCTAAACCATGCCTATTCCTAGCGTGACATTGAGACGATTTTGTCTGCAGTTTTCATCTCCTCTCTCATAAACCCCACCGAGGGCGACGTGTTAATGAAGTGTTTTCGTTTCACAGTCTTAACCGTTTGCACGCTGCACTTTGACTTGCATTTTCACGACAGGCCCGGTTTTATGTTGTGAATGGCTCGGTTTTATGTTGTGAGTAGCTCGGTTCTATGTTGATGGCTGGCCCAGTGTTGTGTTTGGTGACTGACCCGGCTTTATTTTGGTTAGTAGACTAGTTTTGTTATGTTGGTGACTGGCCCAGTTGTATATTGGCAGAGTTGTATATTGAGACACTAGCAGTTTTAACTTGATGACTGACGCAGTTGTCTGTAGGTTACTTGCCTAGTTGTATTTCGATGACTGGCCAAGTTATTTTTTGATGACTAGCCTAGGTATTTCTGGATGACCGGCCTGTAGGCGTAAGGCGTATTTCAGTACTGAGAAGTTGTGCTGAAGTGGATCATATTGAGACCGCGGAGTGTTACAGAAACAGCAAATTATTTTGTTTGATAGCTTAACGAATCACTTGGCACCATTCCATTAAAAAAAAATGCAATGGAAATGAGCGATCCTTTAAAATTCTAAATAGAACTAGAAATCAGATCGATATTCTAATCATTTCAGAGTTTAGGGTGGTTGTAGTGATGGTGATGGTTGTGGTTGTAGTGATGGTGGTGGTGGTGGTTGTAGTGATGGTGATGGTGGTGGTTGTAGTGATGGTGATGGTGGTGGTTGCATTTGCTGCGTTCCTTTCTGCAGTTTTCGTCTTTGGACATTCCCGGGATAGCTGTGGAGACTTGAGGGATTTGCTTCCCTCACTGATTCTTGTGCTCCGGCTGTAAGGTGGATAGCTTAGTATGAAGTCCCCAACCCTCCCCATTCCACTAATGGGCGTCTTTATGTTTGTATGAAATTTATGTAATTATTTCAGTCTTTATGAGTTACTACATAGTGACGACTAGAGGATTGTGCACTATTTATTTATTTATTTTACTTTTATTTTTATTTTTTTCTTGTCTGTTTATTTGTTTGGATGGTAGTGCTGTGTTAAGTCATATTTTATAATATACTTACACTTTCTTATTTTCTTAAATGTAAACACTTAATATGACACATTTATAAGAATTGTGTCCCTTTCTTTTTGGGTTGTGTAGGAAAGAATTGTGTCCCTTTCCTCTTTTGTGTTAAGTACCTCCTTTCTCGCCCAACTTTCTTCGTGAATTTTGTTTATTTGTTTGGGGGTTTTTTTTTTTTAGTCCTCAAAGTACTACTTTCGAATTTGCAGAAAGTGCGCGCTGGATATCAAATGCATAAATTAATTCAATCCACGGGACGGGGCTTGGCAGCGTTCTCTCGCAGTAACAAGAGTGTTCGGCTTCGGGCGCCGTGAGACAGGAATGCAGAGTTAAGATTTGGAGTGTGGCGCCAGGCTTCACGTGCACAGATCGCACTAGTACACAAAGCCTGGCCAAACTACGCTCATTTAGCAAGTCTGGAGAGAAAACAACAACAAAAAACGACCCTCACCCCCCCACCCCTCGTGTTCCTAGCATGGGTGTGGGTACACTACAAATACAAAAGCTAAGAACAATAGTAAGCCAGGAGCCTATGCTATTGTTTATTTGCTGGAAAAGCGAGCCAGGCATAGATATATATATGTCCACTATTTATTTGCTGGAATAGCGAGCCAGGAATAAATATATATATAGGTCCACAGTTTAATTGCTGGAATAGCGAGTCAGGCATAAATATATATATATAAGTCCACTATTTATTTGCTGGTATAGCGAGCCAGGCATAGATTTATATAGGTACACTATTTATTTGCTGGAATAGCGAGCCAGGCATAGATTTATATAGGTCCACAGCTTATTTGCTGGAATAGCGAGCCAGGCATAGATTTATATAGGTCCACAGTTTATTTGCTGGAATAGCGAGCCAGGCATAGATTTATTTAGGTCCACTATTTATTTGCTGGAAGAGTGAGCCAGGCTATATATGTAGGTCTTCTGTTTATTGCTGGAATCGAAAATCTGGTCTAGATATGCGCTTATGTTTTGAACAAAAAGACTGACTAGGGTGTGTATTGTTTTCCAATTAGAGTAGAAAGCTTGGCCTAGAGAGGAAGTGTTTATATTTGGAATAAAGCTCCTCTAGACTTGCAATATTTACAGTTAGAGATATGCGCTCACTGATATTTGAAATTGAGTGACTCGCCTGGACATGAAATATTTGCATTTAGAGACCTCACCTAGATTTACATGTTTATAGTTAGAGACCTCGCCTAGATTTACATGTTTATATTTAGAGACCTCACCTAGATTTACATGTTTATATTTAGAGACCTCACCTAGATTTACATGTTTATATTTAGAGCAAAGTCTGGACTAAATTTCCATTTAGAACAGAGACCTGGCCTTGACATATGAACTCTTTACAATTAAAAACTAGTAGGCCCAAATATACACTGTTCATATATGGTACATAGATTACGTTAAGACTATAACTGTGCACAGCTTAGATTTGCAGGCAAATCAGTTGGGGTCGGATTTTGATTGTTCTAGGATTAGATATACATAATTAGGATTAGATTATTAGATTATTAATAATGTTGATTTATAAGAACAAGTTTATTTTTCTACTACTTCTACTGTTCTCCCCTAAACTAGTATAAAATAATTTTAAATAATAGAAAAACTTAAAGTATGAGAAGTTGTACTTGATATAAAATACACATGTATAATAAAAATGACAGTTTTTTTCACAAAATAATAAACACATACCAGACGCATATACATACACGCTCATAATTATCACAATGCACAGAACACACACACAAGCTTAAATGTGTGTGTGTGTATATGTGTATGTGTGTGTATGTGTGCGTATGTATGTGTATGTTTATGTATACATGTGTGAAAGTGTATAAGTGCGTATGTGTGTATATATGTGTATGTATGTGTGTGTGTGTGTGTGTGTGTGTGTGTGTGTGTGTGTGTGTGTGTGTGTGTGTGTGTGTGTGTGTGTGAAGAGAGAGAGAGCACCAATAATGAAAGTGATGGAGAACTATAAATACAACACACGGCACATAATTAAAGGTGTACGATAGAATACATTTCGGAGTGACCAAGAGATTCTTTTTTTTTTAAGTTAAACCAGATATCAACAGAGTAAAACCGGTTGTCGGTGAAAAAGATGCTTCAAAGAGTTTTCTTGAGATGTACTACGGTGTGACCCCGCCTGAATTCTAGAGGAAGTTCATTTCAGGTGACAAGGCCTGGGATATGACAAAAAAAAAGTTTGCAAGTATTGTATGAATGATTATGCGGCCCGCGCTAGTCATTAAATTAATTTTTGTCAGTTATCCGGCCCACTGTGAAAAAAAAACTTTGGTGACCCCTGGTTGATGTGTACTGGTTTGTAGTCTTTGACATTTATGAACAAGTTGTGTGTATTCTGTGTCAAGTACGTGTCGGGATGAGTCGTGCCAGAGAAGCTGTAGCGAGAGACTGTAGAGTAAGATCTAAAATCCTGTCGTCATCCATGGCACAGACAAGATCGTTAGCAACCTTTCACAACTGCCGATTTTGTATCGAGGCCCGGTCGGGGATTGTGGGACAAGTACGGGGGGGGGGGGGGAGATTGTAAAATGGGATAAACTTCGTGACAGTGCAACTTTATCTAGTGCTTTAAATTGAAATGAGAAATTAGAAATGCAGAGGTAGGTTTTTATATATATCCTTCAAGTCAAATATTAAATTGTTTAATAAGTGGTTGAAGAATAGTTTTAGACATCATTGATAGCATTCCAGATAATAGAGGAGTGTTAAGAACATCAGTAAAGTGTAGTAGGCAGTAGATTACTGGGCAATCAACAGACGCAGTTTTTGGAACATTTTCATGATTTTAATCTTGATCAACTCAAGTTATGGCAAGGAAAAAGAGTGTGAAACTCGGTACACAATCGAATGGTGATGATGGGTCTCTTTGTGCATAAGAACTCGGCTGATTTGAGGTGATTTTCACTATATCATGGACGAAATTTGCCGACACGTAAGGAAGGTGGTCAGGAGACATAGTAGTTGTTCCTGGTGCGGTTGTCTTTCTTGTCAGCAGTTGATCGGTGGTGGCAAGCGGCTGTTTGTTTCTGCTGCTGTCAGAAATCTTGCTACTTGAAAGTAGGGTTACCGTTGGACTGGGGTGTTGGCAACATACGCAGAGGGCAGAGATGACGTCTTATAGTGTAACTAGGAACAAATAATGGCACATAGTAAATGGCAAGGTTAATAAATGCGATCTGGTTACATACTTGGGGACAAAAGGGCAATGGGACCAGCATTTTAAGTAGGCGAAAAAAAAAAATGAGGCCCATGGTGTACACAGGGCCAGGATAAGTACTGCTAGAATTAGATTTTTTTTTTTTTTATACACATAACGAAATATTTGGTTAGGATCATATTTATTTCAATGTTCGGATTACGCAGTACAGGGCCAGACAGTATTGTACTAGGATTATGTACTATAAATAGACACGCAGACCAGGATTATGTACTATAAGTAGACACGCATGCCAGGAGTATATACTAGAAATAGACACGCAGACCAGGATTATGTACTAGGAATAGATATGCAGACCAGGATTGTTTAGGCGATGATTATTGTTATGAAAAGTTATGTATGAAATAATTTTGCTGAACAATAGGAGAAGGCCAGGATTATAATGCAGACCAGGACTGTACTTATAAAAAATTATATGTAGGAAAATGTTTTGATGCCCAAGGAATACTTTTGGCGGAAAAGATAGGAGAGGGCCAGGATTCATTTATTAGGAGTAGATATGCAGACCACATTTGTATAGACAAGATTCTAGGTAGGAAAAAAGTATGTAGATGACAGAGAGGGTAGAATCAGGATTAAGTAATTTACTTGCAAATAATTTTTTCGAATAAATAGATTAGATGGTCGAGAGGTTATAGCAGGATTGTTTGTGTAGGCAGTAGAGTGTAGGGCAGGATTATATCAAGGGTTGTTAACAGTAAGCAAATAATAAGTATTATGTACATGTACAATTTACTCGGATTCTGAAGTAGTTGTGCAGTATAAAGTAAGCAGCACACATTAATATTGCCGTACGCAGTGCAGGATAATAATTAATACAGTGTAATAAACAACGCAGTATAATAAATAATGCAGTGTAATAAACAACGCAGTATAATAAATAATGCAGTGTAATAAACAACGCAGTATAATAAATAATGCAGTGTAATAAACAACGCAGTATAATAAATAATGCAGTGTAATAAACAACGCAGTATAATAAATAATGCAGTGTAATAAACAACGCAGTATAATAAATAATGCAGTGTAATAAACAACGCAGTATAATTAATAATGCAGTGTTATAAACAACGCAGTATAATTAATAATGCAGTGTGTAATAAGTAGTTCGTTGTAAAATAAACACAATGTTTCATTTATAGTCAATTATCATTATAATGTGCATCATTAGTTTTTGGACCGGCACATAGTTTTGAATACACCGCTAATTGTATTGGAGCCTTGACATATCACATTATGCTCCTTATTCTTGGACAAAAGCGGAAACACCATAAAGTAAACCTACTGGTAAATCAGTCTTAATTGTTTGTTTAAAAATAAAATTAAAAAGGGATAGATATCCCTCATTCCCGGCTATTAGATAGGTCATGTTGTACGGAATGTAAAAAGAAATTCCGGCTGAGACCAATCATAGGACAAACAAATCCATACAAAGGTCTCCCAAATCGACTTTAACACGGGGTGCTGGCTGCGTGACGTGTCTTCTAAACGTCTTGAGGCTCCAGCACTAATCCGATCCATTGTACTACGTAGTCCTGTGAGTTACACAGTCAGACACGGGGAAACGAGAGTTAAGTTTCAGACTGGTGAAGAACAATAGACAAGATTGAATGAACTCAAGAGACAGGAGTTGATTCTGAAATTTTGTAAGGAAGTTTAGATTACTCAACAGAAAATGTGTGTGTGTGTGTGTGTGTGTGTGTGAAAAGTGAGAGAGAGAGAGAGCGAGCAACGAAACTTTCATTTAAGTGTAGTTAAGAATAAATTTACGGTTTCTGTTTTTTGGTTCCTTTACAATCTAGATCTATTTTGACGATTTTGTAAAATATCAGTTTTCAAGTACTACAGACGTAAAAGATATTTTTTCTTTCTCCGTGTTAGTGGAGGATCAGAGGCTGGCTATATGTTTCTCATGATACGTTACTTAAGTTATTCACTAGCTCATTTACTAACTCTTTTACTCATTCATTTACTCACCATTTCACTTTTAATTGACAATCGTTCTTTTTCCATTCTCACACTTTTCTATTTTCTATTTACTCACTCACTCACCCTTTTACTCACTCACTCATTTACTCTACATTTCATTTACTCATTCACTCATTTACTCTGCCATGCACTCATCCATTTACTCTGCCATGCACTCATCCATTTAATCACTAAATTACTCACCCATTCACTCATTTCTTCACCCACTCGCAATCATTTACTCACTTTTATCAGTCACTTATTCATCATTTGCACATTCGTTTATGAGTTGATTTGTACGTGCCTGCGATATCTCACTGATTTTCCGCTGTGGCCGCCCTTAAACGAAAGCGCCAGTGTGAATGCAACTTAACTAATGGTCATACACAACTAATGTACCCGTCGCCGAGTAGTTAAAAGAATACTCTAAATGGCACCGATGAAAAAAGAATTAATTTTAATAAGTGATGTAACACTAACAATATATCTGCCGATACAGATTTTGAAACCAAATCTTTTAATCAGCAGACACTGACGGAATGATTGGTTAGAAGCGATGAAACTAAAACCGGTTGCGCGTAATTCCCGACGGACTGAGAGTTTACACAAATTGGTGACTGAAAATTTACCAGTTAGATAACAAAACGAGTCTTGGTCCGTCCACTGGTGAGAGGCATAGGCCAGAGTGATATGTTAAACACGCTCACACACACACACACACACACACACACACACACACACACACACACACAGACGCCATACACAACACATACAGACATGAATAAACTAGATGTTAAATGCGCTTGTTTTCAAGCACTCATTATATGCTGAGTGCATTGCTTTGCCCGTGGGCCTATAATGCTGTAAGATGGCCCTGGCTAGAGATCTAACGCACCTTGGTCCAACTGCAGTCTCGCTAGCCAAATGTAGTCCCCGTAAAAGTGTTTTATGGCCTGCGCTCATACCAAAACAAAACAAAAAATTGCTTAATTATATGGCATAATTATTTTTTTTAAATTCATGAATGACCCGCGAACTTGAAAGTTTTGATTTATATGGTTCTCGGTGCTGACCACCGTGATCTAGTGGAGTGTGGTAGGGTAAATCTTAGGTGCGTCAGGTAGGATAAATATAGTGTAGAACAGGTAAAGGCTGACAGTGGGTGGGTGGGGGACAAGTAAGTTCTACAATGGGAATAGAGAGTTTCACGTCCTGCTTATTGGTAGACTACAGCCGTCGTACAAGCGAACGCAAAGCCTATTTCACTTCCCGATAAAAGGTACACTTGCTTCTGCCTTGAACAGGGCTAACGGTTTCATATTGTTTCACCACCGAGCTGGGGTATTCGTACACTTTAAAAAAAAAAATTATTGTGTGTGTTTGTGTGCGTGTGGTGTGTGTGTGTGTGTGTGTGTGTGTGTGTGTGTGCGCGCGCGTTTAAACGTCTACCCTCCATTCCCTTTCCCCACCTCCCGGCCTCTTTTAACAGTTCCTAGTCCATGCTGCCAACAGATACGCGTCAGTGACTTCACTGGCTTTGTTGGCGTTAACGCTTCGCCGACTGGCAGTCACGCCCGGCCCACACATATTCAGAGATCATGCTGACAAATATGTCCTTGCAACCGCGTGCAAATGTTGCAAGTCCTTTACCTACCGCTGATAAGTTCAAGCAAGTACTCTAAAAATGGAACTTTCAGTGTTCACCTCCTCCCCCCCCCCCCCCCGATTCCTTTCTGCATCACAGTACGATCTAGACTGACAACAAAGAAATTCAGTTTCTAAGATTAAGTTGTTTCCGTTAAACTTCACAATCTGCTAGTACTGTGAACATAAATGAAAGTATCATACCCACTCACCTACACCAATAATAATATAAAAATATAAGTTAAACCTGACTAAAGGCCAGATAATTTTATACAAAACTTGTTGATAAATTAGTGTGATATAAAAAAAAAATTAAAGAAAGAAGATAGAATTACACTTTTTTTTTTTAAAGGGGAAAAAATACATTGTTGTATTGAACAGACTGCTTGTCAGCACAAACCTGAGTAGACTCCCCTGACATGATGTCAGCCGTAAGCAAGCCGAAAGCGTTAACTCCTAAAGCCCGCGCTGAAAAGAGCAATCAATATGTGTATATCGTCCGTCCTTCGACCATATACTGTCCTGTTGCGATCAATCTGTGTGGTGAGTTATTTACGTAACCTCTGGAGCTTTACCAGACACTCAGTAAGGAAGTGATAGGAGAGCGAAGGGCGGAAAGAGCGGGGGGGGGGGGGGGTGATAGAGTGAACATTGAGTAAATTTACAAAAGTGATTCGTTCATCAGCAAACTCTGGATATTCCATCTTGGGAATGGTGGGAGGATGGTTAGAAAAGAAGCGGAAACGGTATAGCGGGGGAGGTAAAACTTTAAAAAAAAAAAATTATATGTACATCTCCTCCTCTTAAAGTCTACGCGGTGTAACCTCCAGGTTCTTTTTTTGTCTCCTGATGGAGCTTTTCGTTCCTAAACATTTTATTGTACTATTGCAAGGCGAAAGCTGTAGTCTTCTTGTTTAACAGTAAAGAAAACAAACAAAACCGTGTTGTTGTTGGATTGACGTTCATTACTTCCAGTGAGCACCATGAGGTGTTTGTTTCGATCCGAGTGTGACATCAGTTTGACACCAACTTTTGCTGATTTTGCTTACACATGCAAGTGCCGAGAGCAGAGATGTATGTTTTTGAATGGTTGTGTGTGTGTGTGTGTGTGTGTGTGTGTGTGTGTGTGTGTGTGTGTGTGTGTGTGTGTGTGTGTGTGTGTGTGTGTGTGTGTGTGCGGCAATTATAACGCCATGGATGGGCTGAATGAAGATGTTTAATGGAATAATTTGAGAGAGGGAGAGCGTTTTATTATTTTATTTATTTTTTAAAAAATATTTTGTTTTGTGTGTGTTGGTGGTAGTTTCAGCCTACTCTTCCCGAGTTCTAACTGCCAGGGTCAAGGACAGTGTGTGTTCCTTTAGCTTTTTGATCCGTTGCTTTGGCGACACATAGCAGAGTAGATGCCATGCCCACCACTTTGCGCTACGAGAACGGTCAAGAATCACTGGACTGTCCGTAAAACGACCAGACTGTGGGAACGCATGGTTTATGAATAAAAAAGGCCCTGATGAAACCAGATTGCATGAAATGATGAGCGATGCAGTGAATGCTTAAAGTGACTGCAGTCGTTTCGGTGATGAAACACACTATGCTTTGATCAGTCAACGCCCCGAGTACTCCGACATAGTGATAATAGCCAGTGATGATAGAGATCCATAGAGATAATCCAGGTCCATGGTGCTGATCAGGTCCATGATGTTGATCCAGGCCCACGGTTATGATCCAGGTCCATGGTGATGATCCAGGTCCATGATGTTGATCCAGGTCCAAAGTGTTGATCCAGGTCCACTCTGATGATTCAGGTCCACTCTGATGATTCAGGTCCGTAGATGTGATCCAAGTCGTAATGCTCTTCAAGATCGCACTAATGACGCAGACCTTAGTGAAGATCCAAGTGTGATTGAGGTCATGATCGAAGTCATCATGATAATTGAGTTCGAAGCGATAACTGAAGTTGCAGAAACATCGAGATAATAATTGTCCTGCCGTGTTTGTTACTGTGATGTTGTGAACTTGGCAAGTGACGGTTCAAAGTCACACAGTGTGAATACAGTGATGCAATCAGTTTGGTCCATAGTGGTTCAAGTCACACAGTGTGAATTCAGCGATGTAATCAGTTTGGTCCTTAGTGGTTCAAGTCACACAGTGTGAAAACAGCGATGTAATCAGTTTGGTCCTTAGTGGTTCAAGTCACACAGTGTGAATACAGCGATGTAATCAGTTTGGACCTTAGTGGTTCAAGTCACACAGTGTGAAAACAGCGATGTAGTCAGCTTGGTCAGTACATTTGATCCCTGACATAAATAAATTCAGGGCTAGAACCCTGCTCAGATTATTTTAGCGTTGTATGGTATGAACAAGTTTGAACTACTTGCGGGGAAGAAATGTCAAATTGGATTATTGAAGTACGAAATTCTGAACACGCGAGTACAAGTATGTTCAGTTATTATTATTATTTTTAATTTCGAGGGGTGTAAATGAAAGAATTATGTTTGTCATTATACCGGTTCAGTGATTCCAGTTGACGTTCTGCACACAGACAGTTGCAGCATTTGCCAGTAGTTATCGTTACTTCTCGGTATAAACTTTGAATTTACATTGCTTGCTAGAAGGATGAGAGGGCGTTTTTGTTTTGTTGTTGCTGTTTACTTGATTTTCAAAGAAATAAATTAAATTTGTATTTTGTTTCTTAGTTACAGCAGTAATTGTCGTCTGATTCTCTGCAGTGTATTTATGGCAATGTCATGTGTTGAGAGTTAGTACATTGTGCCATGTATTTACAATTGTCATGAACGGCAGTTGTCTGCCCTTTAGTCGGCCATAACACTGTATCTCACGTTAGAATGGAACTTACGTTGGAATGCTGTCACTGATACGACCATTAAAACTGTAGGGGTGAAATCATTCAGGGTGGATCCACTCGAATTTGGGGGTGCACCACCACACGAACAGTTCTTGATAAAATATTGATTGAATGACTGATTGTTGGAATGAATGATTGCACTGATTTGATTGTCTTCTTTTTACCATAAACCCCTCAGCTAAATTGATCGTTTGGTCTGATTCGGATCATTGAGCTTGTATGTGTGCGTCTGTGTGTGTCTCTGTGCACGTGTTTCTGTTTGTATATGTGTGTGTGTTGTCAGTTTCAAATCTAGTCTTTCCCTCTCGCTCTGTAGCTCAAATAGTAAAACATGACTTTTGGTCGTATTTTAATTGCTACCTTCTGTATAATTAAAATATAAAAAAACAAGACTTTTGTCGTATTTTAATCACCAACTTCTGTATAATTAAAATATAAAAAAATGAACTAAAACTGCTTCCGTTGACTGCTACAGTCTGCCTACTGTTGTGTGTGATATTCGTAAATTTGTAAAGACGTATTCGTATATATATATTGAGAGAAAGAATACTTGAGTGTTTCTTTCACTTATCCAGGCAAGGCACTTCTTTATCAACTCTTACTGAAATTACAATCCTTTTCCCTCAGCACTAACAACAGCGAGATTTTTCTTTGTGTTGTTTGGTTGGTTGTTGTTTTCTTTTTAACGGCCAATCGGAGCCGCTTGAAATACTAATTAGGCAAAGCACTCATGTGAACTGTGACGTCATGTATTGACATTTCGCTGCTCCGGTTCCCTGCATGTTGCACTTGAATGGAGTTGCGAGGGCGCATCCTAACAGTCATGTAAACGTTAGCACTTGGTGGCTACACCATGGGAAGTCCCATTTTCGTCGTCTTCTCTTTCAGTCCCCTAGCCTTTGTTTGGAGTTTTGAGGGAGTTACGCACCTTTTAGGGTTATTCAGTCCATTTACAGCGGAAATAACTTGAACGGAAATACCTATTTAAGACACTTACCAAAAATAACTTTAAAGACACACTGGCTCCACCAGGAAACATCGAATTCTAAGAAAAAAATTAAAAAAGCCATAGTAACTGGTAAACCATATTTTTCATTTTGTTACGTCCGCTCTCTCGTATATAATTAATTACCTGTAATTTATTGAAGTAGTTTCATGTGGCAAAAGAACTTGCAGACGATATTTGTATTTTACGAGCCTCCAGCTCGGATTTTTCTGTGACGTACGGGATGAAATGACGTTTATGTCAAAGGTTACTTCCGCCAAATACAGCTCGCGAAATGTGACTGTCGCCAGTCGATTAAGAATTCAACAGTCCGCTGTCTGTTAGAATTTGGGTTCTGTTCTTTCCTGAGTTCTGTCTGACCCCCAGTGTATATAGTCTTTCTTTTTTTTTTCCTTTTCTTAATACAATCCTTGCACTTTCTTTTATTTTCATTCTAATTATTTTTCTCCAGATGCTGTGAAAAGATGCTTCCGTAAAACACGTTCTCTTTGTTTCTTATCTTCGGTCAACATTGTTGACAGTGCTATAAATAGCTTCAGCCACATTCTGAGTTTGTGATGTCGTACTTTAAAAATTAATGTTCTTTTTATTTACACCGCCGTTCCCTTTAGTCATTCCTTCAATTGTAGGCCGAAGGTACACACCGAGGCAGGAAAGCGTGAGTGCTTTAAGTTATTAATTTGCTTTAAATCTGTTGTTTTATATATATAATTTTTGAAACTGATTTTAAATACTTATGTATTTACATCTTTGTTTAAATACATACACTCATTGGTTTCTTGTAATGGAGTAGTACCAGTACGATTAAGTTACTTTGTTACAGAGGTAAACAATAACGCGCTTCTTGTAATGGAGAAGTACCAGTACGTTTAAGTTACTTTGTTACAGAGGTAAAGAATAACGGGCTTCTTGTAATGGAGTAGTACCAGTACGTTTAAGTTACTTTGTTGCAGAGGTAAAGAATAACGGGCTTCTTGTAATGGAGTAGTACCAGTACGTTTAAGTTACTTTGTTGCAGAGGTAAACATAACCTGCTTATTAAAAAAAAAAAATTAAAGAAGAAATCCTATTGAACGTCTGTTATTTTTAAAAAAGTAAGATATATTATTGTTAGTATCTTTTTTAGTGGTTAGAATTCTTTTCCACCTTCATTTTGTTTAAATTAGCCCATCATGACATAACTATTCTTTTATATTCTTATTTATATGTATTATTTTTTTATATAGCAAGTTATTTTTATTTGCATATTGTTAAGTAGCAGAAACTGGCAAGGCTAAAGAACCATTCCAAGTGATATTCCATTAGGCTAGTCCAATTTTATTCTGTATGCTGTTGTATGATAATAGATATGTGAAGTAGTACACACACACACACACACACACACACACACACACACACACACACACACACACAAGAAGAACAAGTGAATTAAGTAAATTATTTACAGAACGCTGAAATATTGTATAACAAGTGGAGCCATGTGATTGATTGAATTATATATAGCTGCCTGAGTTTGATTACCTGAAGATACCTGGCAGTTACTGACTCCAATTCTAAATCGCTTTACCCTTTTCCTGTTTTATCTTCCCTACCTGGCTGAAAATGGAATCACCAAGTGAAAGTTTTAATTCTGCACACACGCAAAATTTGGCAGACTAGTTTGCAACTTGATTATTTGTGAAAAACACGTGCCGTCAGCGCCCACTACGTCACTGGTTGCGACTGACCCCGCGCGTTGCACATTATCTGTGAGTCAGGGGAGAGAACTCGGAAAGGAGCCCACTTGTCAATGTTTTCTCAGCGTTCTTTCAGACCAGCATCAAAATTAATTAATAGTGATAGTTTAAAGAATTAATTCTTAAATGAATGGATGGGGGGGGGGTATAGAAAGATAGAATAAATCCACGTTTCTTGTTAGCGGTAATAAATAAACATTGCTTTGAAAATTAGTTGTGTACTTGTAAAACTATACATCACGCAATATATGTGCTTGTAAACTTGAATATCATTTATGGTACAATCTTGTAAATTTATAATTATATCCCTCATTATATATGCTTGTAAATTATCTATCGTCATACCCATGCTTGTAAATTGCATATTCATGTTTGTAAATTACACTTAGACACAGCGGGCTTGTAAATTTCTTATACCGTCATATACACAGGCTTGAAGATACCATACCATCATGTATCTGTGTTTGTAGCACTGTGCCTTGTTCATGCTTGAAAAGTGTGTGTTGTCTTAAAAGGTGATTTGTAAATTGCACGCGGTCACATACTTGTAAATTGAATATCAGCATATAGTTAGCTAGCTGTAAGCAAAACGTGTACACGTTCAATAAGAAATCTTGTGATTGTTAAGTGCTTCATTTGTACTGCATTATTTACGGCCATTGCGCGCAAACTCGTGCAGTTTGCTCGAGTTACCGGACTTCGATCACGTGATGTTTTCATGTTACAGCTTTGACGATGAATATTTGAGTGTTTGTCTGTTTGTGTATATGTACATGTGTTTTGTGCATATGCATGCGTGCTATATGTGCGTGTCGTGTTTATGTGCTTTTGTTTTGTGTATTACTGTGTTGTTAATGTGCTTTTGCTGTGCTGTGTGTGTGTGTGTGTGTGTGTGTGTGTGTGTGTGTGTGTTGTGCAAACATATATTTCTGTATGCATAAAAGTATTTATTTGTAAATGTTAGTGTAATGTTTGTAGATGTCTGACTACATCTGATCTGTTGTGAAAGGGCGCTTACCTATAAAGAGCGTGACACGCTCCCCTTATTGTGTTTGCACATAAAGACACGTATCCAGTTTTCATTTTTGATTATGATGTTTTGCTGGGAGCTGGGCAAGATGTTAATTCTCCAATACTCTGGGGCCGCCCGTAACCTTAGGCTAATCCTCAAAAACACACCTTCTGTCTGGCCACACATGTTAGAAAGATGAAAGATAGATAATGTAGAATAGATGAGTGATCGTTCTAGAAGATAGCTCGAGCCCCCTGATACATACAGCCAGGATAGTAAGTAAATATAGGTTTCAAACTACAACAAGTAACATGTAGTAAATGCTAACAGAAGTTGTCTGTGTACTAACATATAATTGTATTCAACAAGTAATAACATACGACAACATGGTTACATATAGCAAATAGTTCAACAGTTACAATTAGTGTATATATTAAGTTCATAATCACGACTATGTGGTTTCCTAAGAGAATGTCTGTTTTCGTCCTGTGGTAGTTATTTGCTTCATACAGAGAGTGACCCCTTGTTGTATTTGCACATAAAGACAAATACCCTGCTTTCATAAAGAGCGTGGCACCTGTCCCATTGTCATTTTTGCACATAAAGATCATGACATGTGTACTGTTGCTGGGTTTTCACATAAAGATATTGACCTTTTGTGGTATTTGCACATAAAGATCATGACATGTGTTACATTGTAGTGTTTGCACATAAAGAGCATGACATGTGTACTGTTGCTGGGTTTTCACATAAAGATATTGACCTTTTGTGCTATTTGCATATAAAGAGCATGACACATGCCCCATTGCCATGTTTGCATATAAAGACACATGCCCCATTGTCATGTTGTACTGTTTGCACATAAATAATGTGTCCCATTGTCATGCTTGCACATAAAGACACATCTCCCATTGTCATGTTTGCACATAAAGAGCATGACACTTGTACTGTTGTCATGTTTGCACATAAAGAGCATGACACTTGTACTGTTGTCATGTTTGCACATAAAGAGCATGGCGCATGTCCAGCTTTAGTGTTTGCACATAAAGAGCATGACACGTGATTTGTTGTAGTGTATGCACATAAAGACACATCTCCCTTGTCATGTTTGCACATAAAGAGCATGACATGTGTCCGTCTGTAGTGCTTGCACATAAATAGTGTGATATGTGTACTTTTGCTGGGTTTTCCATTGTAGTGTTTGCACATAAAGACACATCTCCCGTTGTCATGTTTGCACATAAAGACACATCTCTCGTTGTCATGTTTGAACATGCATGTGTTCCTCTGTTGTGTTTGCACATAAAGAGCATGACATGTGTTCCATTGCTGGGTTTGTACATACTATAGTATATGCCACTGCAAATGGCAAGTTCCTTTGTGTTGAACTTCATTTGTAAAGGAACTGATGAGCTCACTGAGAGAGTGTACCTGCTGACATAATAATGAATTGATGCTTGAGCATGTCTTCCTTTCCTAAATGTATGGTTTCATGTCCTCAGTGTGTGTCGTCCTGTCTTAAGTGTGTGTCTTCATATCCTCAGTGTGTGTCGTCCTGTCTTAAGTGTGTGTCTTCATGTCCTCAGTGTGTGTCGTCCTGTCTTAAGTGTGTGTCTTCATGTCCTCAGTGTGTGTCGTCCTGTCTTAAGTGTGTGTCTTCATGTCCTTAGTGTGTGTCGTCCTGTCTTAAGTGTGTGTCTTCATGTCCTCAGTGTGTGTCGTCCTGTCTTAAGTGTGTGTCTTCATGTCCTCAGTGTGTGTCGTCCTGTCTTAAGTGTGTGTCTTCATATCCTCAGTGTGTGTCGTCCTGTCTTAAGTGTGTGTCGTCCTGTCTTAAGTGTGTGTCTTCATATCCTCAGTGTGTGTCGTCCTGTCTTAAGTGTGTGTCTTCATATCCTCAGTATGTGTCGTCCTGTCTTAAGTGTGTGGCTTTGTGCCCTCAGTGTGTGTCATCCTGTCTTAAGTGTGTGTCTTCATATCCTCAGTGTGTGTCGTCCTGTCTTAAGTGTGTGTCTTCATGTCCTCAGTGTGTGTCGTCCTGTCTTAAGTGTGTGTCTTCATGTCCTCAGTGTGTGTCGTCCTGTCTTAAGTGTGTGTCTTCATGTCCTCAGTGTGTGTCGTCCTGTCTTAAGTGTGTGTCTTCATATCCTCAGTATGTGTCGTCCTGTCTTAAGTGTGTGGCTTTGTGCCCTCAGTGTGTTTCATCCTGTCTAAAGTGTGGTATTATGTCCTCGTGTCTTCCAATCCTAAATGTGTGGCTTCATGTCCTATGTGTGCCATCTTGTCTTAAGTGCTTAAGTGTGTGGCTTCAAGTTATTTGTGCTGAACCATAATTATTGGCATGTGTGTGTTAGTGTTAGTGTGTGTGTGTGTGTGTGTGTGTGTGTGTGTGTGTGTGTGTGTGTGTGTGTGTGTGTGTTTATTAACAAACGTTGTAGCACTGTTATAGAAGCCTAATATTAATTTTGTTCACACTACTTTCTAGTGTTGTGATAACACTACAGACGATTAAGGATCTATAATGTGTGGGCTGTTCCTGTATTGATAAATTCTTCTTATTCTACGGTGATTTTATAATAAAACCTTCCCACCATTGCAAGAGACAGTTCTTATAGGACCATTTACAAATTCAGGTTTCCTGGACAACCTTTGACTTGTTTATAAAATACAAGGCGTTCAGATCGCCATGCGAGTACAAAAGTAAAATAACCAATACAAATCTGTTGGTCCCGTTGAACCGAGGCTTTTGCAACGTATCTTTTACATACGGTATCACGTTTGATCCCCACCCCACCTCCTCAGTTTGCATGATCCCCTTACCCACGTTGGTACATGCTACACGGAAGCGTTGTCCCTGTGGAGGTGGGGGGGGGGGGTAGTGTTAATAATGTAGGGTAGTTCAGGGAAGGGTAGAATTGAAACAGTTACTTGTGAGAGATACCCTATCTAGCAGTGAACAATCTCACACTTGACTAAATTGTCGACCTTTGGTCGAAATAATGTGCATTAGTTGCCTTTCTTTATTCCTCCTTACTTCCCTTGTTTCAGAATCTACTCACGCTCGGTGTGTTTGTTGATTTTCTCCCCCTTGCGTGTTGTTGCCGCTGATTTTGGTGATTGTGCTGCTGTGTGTGTAGGGAAGGGGGGGGGTGAGATATGAAGAAGTTATTAGGAAATATAAAACACAACTTGTATCGTCATTTTTTCATTCTTATTTTCTGCAGCGCAGTAAGAAATTGGCAAGGAATCATTACCCTCATTAGCTAAAGAGAAATAGGATGGGGTGGGGTGGGGAGAAAAGGGGGCAAAGGTTGAGGACACTAAGTTTGAAAATTTATTTATTTTCTCGAAATTTCACATTTGATTTAATAATTTAATTTCTTTTTATTTGGGTGCTTGGGTTTTTTTTTTGTTGTTGTTGTGTTTTTGTCTTTAGAGTTTTTATTTTAATTGTATTTATTTACCAATTGTCATTTTAAAAAATCTTCCCTTGGGTCATCCTGACACAAAGTCTTCCCACGGACGACCATCTCTTTTTACTTTTTCAATTTATTTTTAAAACGGGTACTGAAAATAGAGCCGTGGACTTCACCTGGACAGTATTTAATTTATTTCTTGTCGCTCTGTTGAAGCACAAGTCCTCGCAATAACTCTGTTTTACTTGTACATACTTGTTAGGTAAGCAGTATTGTTTAGGAATTCCAGATATGGGTCAGGCTATTGTTTAGGAAGTCCAGATATGGGTCAGGCTATTGTTTAGGAAGTCAAGGTATGGGTCAGGCTATTGTTTTGGAAGTCCAGGTATGGGTCAGACTATTGTTTAGGAAGTCCAGATATGGGTCAGGCTATTGTTTAGGAAGTCAAGGTATGGGTCAGGCTATTGTTTAGGAAGTCTAGATATGGGTCAAGCTATTGTTTTTGAAGTCCAGGTATGGGTCAGACTATTGTTCAGGAAGTCCAGAGATGGGTCAGGCTATATATAGTTGAGTAGTGATTTCGGGGCATCAAGGAACAAGGGATGAGCACAAGGTAAGGAAAGCATCCGCCCCTCAATTGAGAAGCTCGGGTTCGAATTCCGAGGGCAAAACTTCAACATGTGTTATGATGGATTTCTGATCATTTTGGCTGGGTCTTTAAAATGAGTTTCATGATTCACACGCACACACACATACACACACACACATACACACATACACACACACACACACACACACACACACACACACACACACACGCACACAAACAAACAGCGCTAGATCCGCTTTGTGAAAAGTGCAAACTTACACTTCTTAACCAAGATTCTCCGAATCTAACGCAATAACAGTTTAACAGAATAAACTTAAGACCAAACAACTGTTCATCTCCAAAGACCACGTGACCCTTTTGTAGACGGTTGGTAGGAACGAGGCAGATTAGCATAGCAGACCAGTGCACTTTTCGGGGGCTGGTTGCCTCAGGACGTTAGCGAATTATGATCACTTGAGCCCTAATACCAAAGCAGCGGTTGTATGTAAGTGGTAAACCGCTTTAACGGAAAGTTGCGGGTATGGAGCCTTTCGCTCTCAGATCTGGATTTGAACCTATGTGGTGAAGGCTGGCCCCTCCTAACCACTCACTAGCTGCAAGGTCTAGAGTTTAGATTGCAAAATAGAATGAAATTATAAAGCGCGTCCTGCGTGCTACGTGTATTCAAATCAAAAGGTGTGTTTTACAGTAAATATGTAAATACTTTACACTTATCGACATTAAGCTTCATCATTTGAAACGCTTGCATATTATAAATTTGGAACCAGTTAAATCCTGCCTTAGATTTCATTAAAGCACTTGACAGACAAGCCGTTCTTGGGACTATTTACATTTTAGTAGAGATCTCAGTGGCAAAAGTGATCGATTACTTGATTTGAATTATCTGACTCATTCCAAATCAAAAGGCTTCTCTCAGACAGAGATTCCAGTCTACCTAAGAATGTCTCTACGGTTTACCATGTACTGAAACGAGTGAAAATGGATCACTAGATAACTGGGACACTGACTTATTTCCCTTTCGTGCAAGTCCTGCACTATATGATTACTATTTCGATCACATCTGAAATAATGAAAGCATGCAAAGCCAATACCTCGAGGAATATATACAACGTCTAATTCACGTAGTGTTGTAGTTTTAAGTGTAAGTGTAAGTGTAAGTTAGTCAGGGTCTAGTTCTACTCGCACACCGATGAAATAGTCCCATCGTAATACTAAAAGACAAGAGTCACACTCGCTTGCTAATCACGTGTGATTGATGCTCTGTGCAGTTTTACGAAATAATTAGGTTTGCGGTCAGTACAGTCGCATTTTCATTCTTTTCTTTTAATTGATTAGAAATGTCACGTGCACTTGACTTCAGGAAGGAGCCAATCAGCGCTCTCCTCCATGCACAAAATGACTTCAGTTGAGTTCAGAATGATCCTGTTCTGAACAATAGAATCTTTTCATGAACTGCGTGGACGGTCGTCTTAGTTACCTAGATGGGTAGAGTCGGTAGGGTCACACCGGACTGAAAATGTGGCGTTTTCCTCTGACTGTGGAATTGGAGAAAGTTAGATGGAGACGGGAGAGTGATATTTTGCTTGCTTTTCTCCTGTTCAAGACATTTACCATTGTCACTACATACTTGAAAGGTGCTGAAATTTGCCAGTCACTTCAGATGTTCAGTTTTGGTCTTCTTTAGAGGGTGCAGTTTTGAATTAACAAATGTCTACTTAGGGTTGCAGTTTTTAATTAATAAATTTCTGCTTTTGAATTAAACAATGCTTACATTCAGGGTATAGTTTTGAATGTCTGCTTTAGGGATGATGTTTTGAATTAATGCCTGCTTTAGGGATGATGTTTTGAATTAATGTCTGCTTTAGGAATGCTGTTTTGAATTAAGAATGCCTTCTTTAGGGTGCACATTTTAATTAATACATATGTGGCTTAAGGGTGCAGTTTTGATTTAGCATGTCTGTTTTCTATCTTGATTTAGATGGAACAGTTTTCTTTAGAGCCTTACAAATAATGCGTTACCTCGTAAAAAAAAAAAATCAAGACAAAATGTTTGTCATCTTAGTCATTAAAAAAATGTAGTTAAGTAAAACGACAGCAAATCCTTTCAGTCAGGCTTTTTGATAAAAGTGTTTTTGTTTGGTTTCTTTGTTGATAATGGTCTAATTGCAAATAGTTTCTTTAGTATATAAACAAAAGAAAAAATAGTTCCAACCTTGAGGCTATGCTTAGTTGCCTTCAGACAAATCTGGACAGCCAGGTAGAGTTGTATCCATATGGTGAGTCATAGTTATTTGTGTGGTTTTTTTTTTTTTAAAGTAAAGAGAAAGAAATAATATTTTAAAAGGCATTCTTAAGAGAAAGTATTTATGGACCGGATGGGTGGGGTGGTTGCAGAGAGAGTGAGTGGTGCGTACTTCAGTCGTAAAACCAAATTGAAATTATCCGCCAGCGTGAAATACACATCTCTCGTTGTCTTAAAATAGCAACAGCACGCGCCAGCAGAAAACTTTCCTAAGTTCGAATGTAGCGTACGCCTTTATAGAAATGTGCCTCAAGGATTAAATTTGCCTTAACTCTGACCACTGACTGCCAGTACGCCTTTATAGAAATGTGCCTCAAGGATTAAATTTGCCTTAACTCTGACCACTGACTGCCAGTACTTTATAGAAATGTGCCTCAAGGATTTATCCTTAACTCTGACCACTGACTGCCAGTACGCCTTTATAGAAATGTGCCTCAAGGATTAAATTTGCCTTAACTCTGACCACTGACTGCCAGTACGCGTTAACTGCGTGGATTCCTTGTCACAATACGGTCTTCATCCTCTCATCAGTAAATCCTGGAATCCAAGTGGTATTGACTTAAGTGAGGGTTTCGACGGGGGGGGGGGTTGCTAAATGGATGCGGTTAGAAGGGCGCGGCGACTCCTTTGCTAGCGTTTCTCCCCTCCCCGTCCACCTAGCTTATGCTGGAACGCTCAATGTCAAGTTCATCCGCTGAAGCGAGCGATAACTCGGGCCGGGAGTGCCAGGGGTTACGGCGCTGTAGACATCCTTTGCCTTTAGATGGTAAAGAGAAAGAGTTGTCGGCCCCTTGTCCGCTCCAACATAAGTTCCGTTTCAATTTTGATTACGGTCGCTCATTCGTTTCCAGTCGGAGACGAGAGCAGGGAAAAATTTTTTTTATTTTATATGATGGTGTTCTACAGTCATGGGTATTACAAGTAAAAATGGGGTGGGTGTTAGGCAGATGTTTTAGGTGCAGTTTTGTCCAAGCCAGGGCAGCGGTCCTTTTGCGCCCCCCTCCCCATCTTGATTTTTTAACTCAGACATATCTTTATCGTGCACCACCTTTACCACGTGTTGTCCGATTTACCGCCCCTTGGGAAGGACTACTCAGAGTTTAGCAACGATCGAACCCCTGTCGCTTTGAGCTGGAGACTCGCCGTCCTACCCCCCCCCCCCACACACACACACTTTATTTTTTCTTCTGACTTTTCGTCCGTAGCGAATTTCAGCTTGAAACGGATCGCAACAATAATAATGTATAAAAAAAATATTTCCTACCCTTTTGGCATTATGTCCGTTTCTGCGTACAAAATCCTGACAGTCAGTGGAAAGCGGCATAAACCCCCAAATCACGCTACGCAGAGGAATTTATCCCCCTCCCACCTTTTTTTTTCTTTGATCATAACGTCAAGTTGGTTTATTTGATGTTTCTTTGATGAATGTACTCTCTTCTTAAATATTATTATATGGTATTTTTATTTTTAGTGTTTTGAAAAATGGAATGCATAATAGAATCCCATTTCTGATATAAAGATGTTTGTTTTGTTTTGACTTATTGCTCTGGCATTCCCTGAAAATTGAGAGAAAATTGATTTAAGTAGTCAGACGTTTGGGGAACTTGGCCTGCACCCACCCCCATTGCGTCTACTTTTGCATAAGCCTGGTCCAGTGCTTCGATTTATTCTTTAAACATTTTCCGACTTGACCTTGACTTACATTTATTCTGTCCACTTTCATTTAAGGCTGGTCCGTGCTTTTGGTCCCTGCTGTCGTACATTTTCCGACTTGACCTGCGGCTTATCTTGTCAAACGTCTTAGTTGATTTAGTACACATGTACTTAAGACTAGACCTTGCCTAGATATATACTGTATATGCTAAAGTTTTGGGGACTTGAAATAAATTCTTTGTATTCACATTTACTTGAGACAGGTCCATGCAGAAATTTGCGCCTGTCCAAACGCTTTTCGCACTTGACCTACATTCATTCAGTTCGCATTCCCTTTTAGGACAGGGCTTCGCTTAGACATAAAGCCCGCCTCGAGCAGCTTAGCTCTGACACACAACCTCCCCCCCCCAAGGCAGGCAGAGAGCCCCCCCACACAAAGATGTCTGTACTCCGTTTTGTCCTAATGGGCTCGCTAGATCGAGGGAGACTCGCTTTGGAATGTTGCCAGCGCGATTACCTCCCCATTGATTTTTACGTCTCGCCAATATGTCTGTGTCATTGGTCTTTCGGAACGCTCGCAAAACTTCTCTTGTCCGTCCACTAGTTCGGATCCCAGTTAGTCACTGAGGTTGGGGTTGGTTGTTTGTTTGCACGTTATTTGTGTGAAGGCTCAAATAACTTATAATAACTGTTTAATTATTTATTGTCCAACATAGAGATGTTGGACAATCAGTAGTTTTCTTTACGAGTGTACTTGTATGTCGGTTATGGATTAAAGGAAGGGTCTGAAAATGTGCAAACATGTCTCAGTTGCATTTGCAGTGTTGCTTAATTAGAAGTGTTGAGACTGTTACTTAATTTGAAAGCCGTCCCGCTTATTCTTCGGCCCATGAAAAACAAACCCACTGTGACAAGTTGCCATATTTACCACAACACGTGACTTGTGTTCGTTGTCGCTGACCTCAGTGACGTTGTGAACAGAGAGCCCAAGTTTGCAAATCTGCAGATTATAAGCTACGTGATTTGACGGTGTGACAAAGAGCCAACGTTAGTGATGAAAAACCTAGCTGTAGTAATAATGCCACTTCGATTTCATCTAGAACCTCCTCCCACGCTTCCGTACACACACACACACACACACACACACACACACACACACACACACACACACACACACACACACACACACACACTTGTATTTCACGTTGCTTCCACTGTTAGCTTCTCTATACTTCGTGTTGCACATCTTTTTCGGTAAATTAGCATTGCCTCTGGCTGTAAATGTGGCTGATTTTGCAGAAAAGCGCACAAGTGATTTGGGGGGGGGGCAGGGGGTATTTAGGTTCTGAAAAGAGTATAGCACTTCTCCTGGGTATAATGAAAGTCTGATTGGATGTGTGGTGAATTTTCTACGTGTCCCGGGTTAGCTTGCAAACGAATTACTTCTTCCGCTGGGGAAAAGAAAATGGAAAGCACAACTCCCAATGGTTCCTTAGCATTCGCCATCTGTAACACACGGGACCCAGTTAGTTGTTTTATCCGAACTGGACGTTTAAGCCACTCACTATCTGTAGTTAGGAAGTGGTTGAAGATGACATGCAGGTGCTTCACACAGACCCGGGATCGAACCCCAGGTTCACTAGAAATTTTTGTCCTTTCGTTTGCCTCACCGCCTGTCCTGTTCCACCTCGCTGCTCGTTTTAAAACACTTTGCATACGTCACCCATTTCTCGACTCTTGGTACTCGCGCTCTTCTTCTATTGCAGCAGACAACTCTAACTTGTTTTATGGGCAGCGTTCTGTATATATCAGGAAGTTCAAGTTCAAGTGTTAGATTAAGATATCGCCAAAGCTAATTAAAAAGAGAAAATATCAATTTTATAGTCATTAAAATTTATATATTTTAATTTTTTTTTAATTCAAGCTTCTGGCTGTGTATGTTTGACATTTTTCGTACTGCCTTCTCTTTATCTTCTTCCTTCTCTTTCTTTGTTCCAGACATTTTTTAACTTTTATTTTCTCTTTCTGCCACACCCCACCCCACCCTTTCTTTTTGTTGCTGCTCGTTGTCGTTCTTCCTGACATCTCTTTTATTATTATTATTTTTTATCCCTTATCTGTTTTTGTTTACACACATTTCTCCCTCTCTTCTTCCTCCCTCTTTCTTTCCATTATTTTCCTTCTTTTTATTTGTCCTCTCTCACCAGTCTTTCACTTTTCTTCCCACTCCTTCCCCAACCTCTTTCTCAGACTATCTGTCCACTCACCACCCCATTCTCGCTCTCATAACCTGTTCTGCATTTCCTCTTTTTCTCAGAATCAGACTATCAGGAGGTCGTCGGTTTGGGTTCATATTTATGGCATTGTTGACAGCACTCGTAGTTCGTTGTAGTATGTCTTTTAGCAATGATGAATCTGGTCCACGTCCTGGTTCTGTATGAGAGTCGATCATTTAGTCTCATGTTGTCAAGACGCCATTTCACTGTGCCAGACAGTGACCCTCATAATCGTATATTTTCCGATTCTATCTGTATGAACCAAAGTCCATATCTTGCGGGTCTACTTTGGAGACTTACAGGAAAGTCCTATCTGCTAACGCAGTGGTTCTCAACCGGGGTGAGTTAGGGGATTCCCAAGGTTTCTGGGGAGAGGGGGTGGAATTGGACCACAGTCTCAAACTGCATTATTATTTGAAATGCACTTTTTTTATTCAGAAAATCTTGAAATGGGGGGATAACATTCTTGCATATGGTGAAAAGGGTGCACGGGGCATGAAAAACTACTGATCTGACAAGTTTCATGTGTGTTTAGAAGGAACACCATGATCTTGCTATAAAATATGTAATACACTTAGTATAATTTATGAAACAAATATGTTTCTAAGTCTGTTAAATGTATTTTTGATTTGAAGCTTACAGCCGCCATTGTCTTAACTCTTTGCTTTCGAACCGTTTATCGTACTTCATCAGCTGCATTTGTCAGTTATTGTATGTTTAACTCTGCCTGGTCGAATTCTACATGCGATTGATTTTATCAGTCAAGTTGTCACACTCGCCTCCACGTCACCAGTCTAGTTGTCACCACTCGCCTCGACGTCATCATCTAGTTGTCACCACTCGCCTCGACGTCATCATCTAGTTGTCACCACTCGCCTCGACGTCATCATCTAGTTGTCACCACTCGTCTCGACGTCATCATCTAGTTGTCACTACTCGTCTCGACGTCATCAGTCTAGATGTTACCACTCGTCTCGACGTCATAAGCTCAGTTGCCCTACATATATATAAATTTGCTCTATGCGATTGGATATCAGCAGTTCCTGTGTGCGATTTGATGACATCAAGTTAGTTGCCATCTTATTTACATCAGCCGTGTAGGATTCGTCTCATTAACTTAGTTGCCATCCTGTTCCTGTCACACCGCAAGCCTTGACCTAATTAGTCTGGCTGTCATTTATTTTTCTTCATCGAACTCGTAATCTGCCTGCCTCGACGACGCCATTGCGGCTGTACTCTTCTGCTACGAAATGATAGCACGTGCTGTGTAAACTGTCACCTTTCGCACAGAGTGAATACCTACCCCCACCCCAAACAAGTTAAAGTGCTTGATGTCTGGTTTAATCTGTGAAAGAAAAATCATTCCATAAACTGTAAGCGCGCGCCATATCGCTTCACGTCGACGAGTTTTCAGAAGAGGGGAAGGGGGAAAAAAGAACGAGTTTTGTTTAGAAGAGGGAGAGAAAAAAGGATGGAGGAAGAATTGATAGAGGCGGAATGAGTGACGCAGAATCTTTTTTTTTTTTTTTAATGGCAAAACAAAAACAAAGAGCTCATGGAAAGATGGAAGAAATCATAAATTATGATTATCAAATGGATTTTCCGGCAGAAGGCGCGCGCAGCGGGTGGGCGGCCCCTTGCCACCGTTGTGCGGTAATCAAATTAACCCTCCTGTCGATGACTCTCTCGCCTCCGTCCGTCCGTCCGCACGTCCGTTCGTGGCAGTCCTGCTACCGCCCATCGACACACTGCAGCGTGCAATGTTGGCCTGAACAGAGCAAAGTAGGTGTCTTCTGCTTGTAGTTGGTGTCGAGGCTATCTGGGGCCAGCGCGCTCGACTGGGGCGTACTGCTCTCTCTCTCTCTTAATACGATATCGTAGCTGCGTGTACGCACGTGTGGTGTGGTCATTGGGTCATTCGGCTTTTATTGTAAGAGTTGACTCAGCCCTTCTGTGACTAGCAATTTGTTTGGAGCTAACACAGTCATTAGCCGTTCTGTGAGTGACGTTTGGAGCTAACACAGTCATTAGCCGTTCTGTGAGTGACGTTTGGAGCTAACACAGTCATTAGCCGTTCTGTGAGTGACGTTTGGAGCTAACACAGTCATTAGCCGTTCTGTGAGTGACGTTTGGATCTAACGTAAAGTCAAGCTGAACTGTTAGGCCAGTTTGAACCGTACGTAAAGACAGTGCTTGACCTTATGACTGAATACAAGACTGACGGTGCTTGCAGCTTAAAAATGTAGCAGAATTTAACATTAAAAAATGTTTTTGTGTGTTACCTACATTTCAACGCTCTGCAGTAAAGTTGCCAGTTTCTGCAAGCCACATCTTTCTCATCAAGTAATCTTGTAGAACATTATTTTCTTGCCTTCAGATTAGCGAAGGTCAAGGGCAAAGCAGTGCATGTTCCATATCTTCCGCTCTCTCTTATCTTCTCTCTTCTCTTTGCTTGAATAACTGTCTTGAATGCTTCTCATTTAAAAAAAAAATTCTGCTTTTACTTCATTACTTCAAAAAATATATTTTTTCCTGCACTTCCCAGTCAGACTTTACAGGCAGACTCACCTGGCTAAAAATAGCCAAACATTGTGTCTATAAATCAGCTGACTCAGTTCCATGGATTCCTCGTGATAAATTTTGTAGATGCCCGGCTGCAATGTTATTGTTAGCAGCGATTGGCTCATTTGCTGTATTATCGGTTGACCTCACCTTCTCCCATCCGGTCACATAACCTGGACAGTCAAGCCATCTAGGCTCGAAAGACCGTCACCTGACTTTCACTTTATATTTCGAGTTCACGTGTACTTTATGCACTTCTGTCTATCGACACTTGTCTGCGGTTCAGTACTCATTTCGAGTGCAATGCTTTATGGGCACAAGGGTAAACCACCAAACCAGCAACATACTCTGTGCACATCGCGACGCTCGTTTGTAGATTAAAATAGCTAATATATATATGTGCGTGTGTGTGTGTGTGTGTGTCTGAGAGTGAGAATGTTAGCTGCACCTAAAGTCACCTGTCATCTCACTCGTCCAGTTCAGTGTGGTGAAGGACCAGCATTACTGTAATTAGAAATGTGAAGTTTGAAGGTCCCCCCACCCCGACCATTCACAGATCATAACTGTGAAAGCGCAAAAGCAATCAAGTCACCTTTATACACACACACATATGCACACCCGCGCGCACCAACACACGCGCAAATGGACGTATTCAGTTATATACACACATTCATACGTACACATATTCATATGCGGGCGCGCATACGCATCCACACACAAATGAATACATCTTTCATCTCTGCTAATTAATTGTTTGAGCAGTAGTCAGGCTATGGCAACAGCCGGGGGGGAGGGGTGTGTGGATTTTACCAGCAGGAAGCGCAGTCAGTACTGCTGTACGAAACACGATATGGGGGTTTGGCCCCAGACAACAAAACAATAAACTTCATTGGTGAGTCAGTTAGTTGTCTCTTCCGACACAAACGTTCTTCACTTGGGAATGGACCCAGGCCGGAGCAGTCGGGAAGCGGTTTTGTTCAGGGTAGGGGTGGAGATGTGTAAAGGAAACATGAACAGACCATCGTCAGCTTGAGCACACAGTGTCCACGCAAAATTTGAGTGAACTATCCGCGAGGCTGACCACGAGATCCATGGCAGAGGGGTTGGGTAGGTTATCATTAAGTTGCTTTCACGGCCATCCCTTTAGCGTTGACGTGTTTGGTAGATTTTCTTCCATAAATCGGTGAATTAACGCACTGCTTGCCTCTCGCTTGACATCTCTCCCACCCCCACCCCCCTCTAATTCTAATAATAACGCTTTAGAGATGGCCGTCAGCTAGCACGTTAAACCCATCGTATATCCTGGCTGTTTTTTTTTTTTGTGGAGCTGGCGACTAAGGTGCTCGTGCGGCTATTGGTACTTTCCCGTCAATCAAGGATAAAGTTTTAATAATGGATCTGTATCCTCTTGATTTTCTTGTTTGTTTCTGTATGAGAGTTGAGTAGATATTGTCAGACGGGGTGGGGGTGGGATGCAGCTAGTTGTAACTGGCTTGAATGAGGGGACTACATTTGTGTAGGAATACAAAACCTAAAGGAACAAATGGTAAAAGTGTTAAGCGAATGATTTTCTTTAGGAAGGGGTTCCATGCACAGTAGCTTCCATTTGCGTGCCGGAATGCTGGAATAAAATATAAACAAAAGAAAGCACACACACACACACACAAATAAAATTGCGTAAACATTTGAAAGTTCAAATATGTGTGTACATTCTTCGGGGCACACACGCACGCGCTCGTAAATCCTTTTAATATGCTCACATCAAACTGCAAGTTGATTTTTGATCTGATAGGATTTGCTGTCCTAACTCTAAATGTCTGGAACTTATTCGTCTGTTTTGTTGATTAGAAGCAGAAATTTCATGCTGTTACGGAGAATGGAAAAAAAGGGCATACCCTACACAGTACACAGTGGTTCAATTTTATGAGAACAAATTTGCGATATTTACATAATGGGTTTCTTATTGTGATTTATTCCCAAAGTGTTGTGAAATGCATATAGTTTACGAAACGTCATTCACTAAACGCTCTCTATAAATAAGCAGAACTAAACTGGAGTTCATTTTTCTCTCGATTCGTTCGTCCTGCTGTATATCGCCTATCGATTACAAAGGAAACGGCGCGCGCTTCATTAATTTTTATACTACTGTCAAATCAACCTAACTAATTGCATGGGTTGGTATACTGACACGCACCCCGTTTTTTTTTTGTGTCAGTTATACTTATCATATATCAATCCGTTTTTGATTTGGCTTTTGAACCTTCGGATATTCGCAGACGGCGCCGATGAAGTTTATTGTTTGGAAGGGAGACAACTGGTGATTGATGGAGAAAACCCTAGATTATTGGATACATTTTGGATAAATGGATTCTGGATGGATTATTTTAAAGCAATTAATTTTTGTTGTTAGGGGTGGAGAAGGTGTAATTTCAATCCTCGGCCGACGGGCTAATCTGTTCGAGATTTAACTGCCAGAGAATCTTTAGCTTGCGCGGTCTGTGAGTAACACACAGGACACCATTTATCAGCGCATCCAATGGACTAGACACTAAGCCCACCATCCTGGGCCAGACAGCGGTTAAGAATCTTACTTAGGTTTTTCACATTGTCTAGAGATCGAAAGCAGGCAACGTAATCGAGTGCCCTCCCTTCGATGCATCCTTGAACTTTGTTCTTCACTTCGCATATATTTTGCATATGTACAGTGAATAAGCGTAATCTAAGAGTTTTATTGAATGATAGGAGTATGTATATTTGTATGCGTGTGTCAAACACTCCAGGTTGCGTCGGGACCATTGTGCGTGCGTGCGTGCGTGTGTGTGTGTGTGTGTGCGCGCGCGTGTGTAACTATTCCAGAGAGCATCTTACCAAGACAATATTATTAATGGAGGCGTGTGTTGCAACCGTGCATGTTTAATCTTTCCTGTATGATATGTGTTGTACTGTGCTTTTCACATGCATGTAATCTTTCCCGTAAGGCGTGTGTTGTACTGTGCTTTTCACATGCATGTAATCTTTCTGTAAGATGTGAATTGTAACGTGTATTTTACATCTATGTAGTCTTTAATGTATGACATATGCATATTGCTCAGGCAGCAATGCACTTGAATAGTAGAAGGCGTGTATCTTTATAAGCTTTTCTTGTTTAACAGGCGTACTTTTGCCCGCAAGAGCGAGTATACTGATGCTCTGGGAAAGTTCCAGAAAGGCTTGTTTTAATTATGACCTAACTACTGACTACTTGATTCCTACTACTGACTGACTAACTACTTGATTCCTACTACTGACTGACTGACTACTTGATTCCTACTACTGACTAACTAACTACTTGATACCTACTACTGACTGACTGACTACTTGATTCCTACTACTGACTGACTGACTACTTGATACCTACTACTGACTGACTGACTACTTGATACCTACTACTGACTGACTGACTACTTGATACCTACTACTGACTGACTACTTGATACCTACTACTGACTGACTACTTCATACCTACTACTGACTGACTGACTACTTGATACCTACTACTGACTGACTGACTACTTGATACCTACTACTGACTGACTACTTCATACCTACTACTGACTGACTGACTACTTGATTCCTACTACTGACTGACTACTTGATACCTACTACTGACTGACTACTTGATACCTACTACTGACTGGCTACTTGATACCTACTACTGACTGACTACTTGATTCCTACTACTGACTGATTGACTACTTGATGCCTACTACTGACTACTAGTGTTCTACTGCTACCACACAGACCTAGACAACGTAATTGTATGTGCTGCGGACATCGTTTCGTCAACTTCTCGTTCACTTGAGTGTATGTTTTTACATGTTCACACCCCCATATTTTGATTGAATTTAAAACTTAAGTTATAAAATAATAATACGGTCGTATATACCTCATACACTTACGTCATATTTCGCTTTCAGCTTCGTTTGAAGATTTCCGAAGTATAATTCAAACGGATTTCAAAATTAAATTATGTATGGTTATTTGCAAATAAATTGATTGGTTTTATGTTTATTTCATTTTGTTTGTAATTAAAGCGTATACGTTTTATTATAATAACAATAGTTGTTATATCAGTAAACTTTTCGTTCGTTTGGAGTTATCGTTCCTGTGCGACAAGTATTATATTATATGAGGTTTTTCTTTTCTTTTTATGCCATAGCCATAAATTATCGTTCCTGTTTGACAAGTCTTATTACATAGCCATTAGTTGTGAAGAGAATATCGAGTAAATACATGTTGAGACAAGAAAAAGAGATTGTTTCATGTCTCACCAGGTGCCATAGTACTTGTCAATCAAAGGTATTTCTGCGGTCCGTGATGGATGATTAATTAAATAATAATAATAATAATAATAATAATAATCATTTAACTAGGTGGCGTTGGCGTCACAATATATATATATATTGCGTTGTGTATGATGCTTCCCATGACATTTAACAAGGTTAATCATTGGACGAACATCCTCAGTTTTTTGGTTTGCCGAATGTGTCTCTTGTCTGTAGTATGTATCTCTTATTTGTGTTTTGTGTCTATAGTATTTATCTCGTATTTATGTTTTGTGTCTATAGTATTTATCTCTTATTTGGTTTTGTATGTATAGTATTTGTGTCGAGTATACGTCTCGTGCCTGCACGTCTAGTGTCTGGAGTATGTGTCTTGTGCATGTACAACTAGTGTCTTTAGTATGTGACTCGTACCTGTAGTCTGTCTCTCGTGTTTGTAGTCTGTTTCGCGTCTGCAGTCCGTGTCTGTAGTATGTCTTATGTCTATAGTATACGTCTAATGCCTTTATTTCTAGTGTATGTAGTATGTCTTCTAGTATATATATATATTTGTGTCTGTGTGTGTTTTGTGTTGTTTGCTGTAAATGAATTCATTTAGAGTGTATGGAAATTTTTTGGTTTACTTAAAATCAGGATTCGGGGTGAGTGTGCTTACCTTAAATCAGTTTCCCCCCACCCCTCCCCTACCAGAGTTCAGCTGTTTACCAACCCACTTCACACACTCTTT